>JAJOZX010000100.1:1357500-1515000 GCA_023014485.1 Bathynomus jamesi
ATATATATATATATATATATACATATAAAACATTTTTTATACCATATGTCCCACAAAAAAGTACACCCAACTTTAGATTGTACTAACTCCTCCAAAAATTGAGATATTTTAGATCTGTTTGTTTGATTTAATATAGCAAATTATTCTTTGTAACTTCAAAATTTATTCATGTTTAAACGATTTACTGTTTAAGCATCTGCTTTTAACTGAAGGGTACAGCAAAATGGGTTGCGCCGAATGATCATTTCTCCCAGCCAGATAGCTCCTCTTGCTTTAACCAATGTGCTACTTTTTACGTCGAAGGATATTGCAAATATTTTTTTTAAATAATTCGAACTTTTGTATCTAAGATACGAGTCATACATATAAATGAAGAATCTGAATTACTAAATTTATAAATAACTTTGAAACCCTTATCAAGCAGTTTACACGAAGGCAGCGCGTTCTCATGGTCACAACTTATCTGCAAACTAAAAGCTTAAAACAAGTTCAGAATACCTTCGAACTGCAATTTCCCGATAGAGCTTCTCCAACTAAACATACAATTTTGAAGAATGTTCGGAAATGCAAGAAGAAGGAACGGTCCTCAATTTGAACAAAGGACGTTCAGGCCATCCGAAGACGGCAAGAACAGACGAGAACATTCAGCATTCAGCCCTGACTTGACCCCGTGTGATTACTTTTTATGGGGTCATTTGAAAAATAGAGTATTTGCATCACAACCTATCAATGTAGATGATTTGAGGACTCGCATCACAGCTGAAATCAACTTGTTAAAAGACAATCCAGATCTTATCAAAAGAGTGATGGGGAAGATGAGAGCTCGACTCCAGATTTGTATCGATAGGAATGGCGGTCATGTTGAAAAAAACGAAACTAAGCATAACTTTTGCAATAAGGAATAAAGAAAAATCTGCTTTGTATCTTATTAAAATTATGTTAAAGTATCTATTATTATGTATTTGTCTTTTCATTACATCGATAGCACACACATTATTTTTTCACTGACCAATTTTGCGCAATCCATTTTGTTGTACCCTTCAGTTAAAAGCAGATGCTTAAACACTAAATCGTTTAAACATGAATAAATTTTGAACGTTAACAAAGAATAATTTGCTATATTAAATCAAACAAACAGATACAAAATATCTCAATTTTTGGAGGAGTTAGTACAATCTAAAGTTGGGTGTACTTTTTTGTGGGACATGTGGTATTAGGGTGTGTCGAATTTTTCAACTTTCAAATTCCAAATATGAGGGGTGCTAAAAAGTTGCAGCATGACTTAGGAATTCTAAAGATATTTTTGTTAATTTAATATAATTTAGTTTTGCTTGGTAAGAAGCTACATAAAAAGTGACTTTTTTGACTTTTTTGTGGAATTATATAATAATTATTATATTAATAAATATATATGTTGTACATATAACGCACTGCTGTTTTTGCTTATTTCACAGGTTGAAACATATTCATCAGTGTGCTGAAGATTACTTGTCCGTCAGTGCTACCATCCTAACCAGTGGGAATTGACCTACAATGGCTTCTAAAAGGAGGACAAGACTGGGGACATTACACATATGAGCAACCTAATTGGAACTGGTAGAGAGTTGTTGCCCTCTGAACTCCCAACTCTGCGAGACGTTCTGAAATATGGGCTACTGCTAAGAGAACAAAGTGGTGAGGATGTGAGAAACCAACCAGCAGCCAGTCTTGCAAAGGACATTTACCCTAAAGTGCTTGAAAAGTGGGAACGAGCAAACAGTTCTTTTGTAGCCCCCGTTGTAAATTCACGAGTCACAATCTTAAACAAGATCCAAGAGAGCTGGGAGCAGGCCAAAAACATATCTCTTGGGAGAGGAAAGCTACATGTCAAAGAGGCTTTCATTGCAAAACTTGACAAGCTTTTTGACATCCTCAGTTGCAAGTGTAAAATTGTTCTCTGCTCTGAATTTGGCTGCCTTGCAGATGCTGGTTGCAAAAACGAAACACATTAACTGTACATGCCCTAGGGAGATGAAGATCCCTGTGAAGGAACTTGCTTTCATTAAAGGTCAGAGACACAAGTCTGGTTCTATTGGCCACATCAGATTGGCTTGCCAGATCAACCTGAGCACAACAGACAAGTCAAAAAGCAGAAGCGGCAAGAAGACGAAAGAAGAAGGCTTGCTGAATATAAGCAGACAAGTAAGCAGGATGTTTCAATGCCATCAAATTAAATAATTTTCTCTGATGATGAAAATGAAGAACAAATAGCTGATGCTCAAGATGGAAAGGATGGAAGTTATGAAGTGACATTAGAAATACCAAGCACGTCTTCAACTTCCAATTAAAAGCCAGAGTACAACACATTAGAAATACCTAATGTTGCTATGCATAGCATCAGATATGGTGTTGGCCTTTGTGCCACAGCTGCCATCACCACTGCTGCCTTTATGGATGCTGGCTTGATCACTGAAGAAGACAAGAGACTTGTAGTTGATCACAATAAAGTCAAGAGGGCCCAAGAAAAAGTTATGAGATCCCTGGATCAGGAATTTGATGATCTTTGTAAGAAGGGTGAAATTGACTGCATCTTCTTTGACGGCCGTCAAGATACAACTAAAGTTATGCTGAAAGCAGCAATTCAGATCGTCAGTTCCCCAGCATCATCAAAGAAGAGCATTATTCTGTGTGCAGTGAGCCAGGTGGAAGATATCTCTACCACTTCAGTCCTGAGAAAGGCTCAACGAGAAAAACCTGCTGAAGTTATTGCTGATAATCTTGTAGATTTCATGAAGAAGAAGGGCATTGATAAAAGCCTGCAGGCCATTGGAGGTGATTCTACAAATGTTAACACTGGCTGGGAGGGTGGTTCCATGCATTGGGTAGAGGTCAAGCTTTGCCGTAAGCTGATCTGGTTGGTTTGTGCCCTCCACACTAACGAGTTACCCCTGCGACACTTGATCACAGCACTGGATGGGAAGACCTTGTCTAACAACAAGTGGACAGGTAACATTGGCAAGATGCTAGACACTGCAACCGAACTTGAAATTGATCCTTCATTCACCAAACTCTCAATTGGACAGCCTCTTACTTCACTGAGTGACAATGTCGTAAAGGATCTCTCTACTGATCAAGCGTACGGGTATAGGATCACACAGGCCATAAGGACAGGAGAACTTCCCACAGATCTGGCCCTTCTTGAAATTGGTCCAGTGAGCCATTCAAGGTGGTTGACAACAGCAAACAGGCTTTGTCGCATATGGGTTTCAAAACATGGCCTTAAAGGCAAAACCCTCAACAACTTAAGAGTGATAGTGGAATACATTGTTGGTGTGTACTACCCCTGTTGGTTCAACATCAAAGTAAAACACTTTTGGGTGGAAGGCCCACGCCACATCTTGTTTCAGCTGCGGCTAGTTAGGCTGCAAAAGAAGGCTGTAGTGGATGCTGTTTTGCCAACCATCAAGCGCTCAGCATGGTATGCATTCAGCGAAATGATAATCCAGACACTCTTGTGCTCGGATGACAGTGAGGAGAGGAGAGCTGGTGTCCAAAAGATTGTTGACATGAGGGGTGGAGATGATGACACACTTGGAGATCTTTCTGTACGTCCCAGGAAGACACCTTCCATCAACCCCAGTGCTTCTTCCGTGTTGGAGCTGACAGACTGGTCTGACGGGGTATTTGAACCTCCTTTGACATGTAAACTGACTACAGCGGAAGTAAAGAAGTTCTTTGACAAGCCTATGCAAGTTCCACAGTGGCCCTGTCATGCTCAGTCAATAGAGAGGTGTGTGAAACAAGTCACAGAGGCAGCAGGCAGGGTGTATACACATGAGAAACGTGAGGGCTATATCAGAGGCCAAGAAGCAAGTCGGCGGCTGATGTCCAAGAACGAATCAAAGCAAGACTTGATGAAACTTGTTGTTTAAATATTTTTTTTTACTGATGTCATTACTTTCTAATGTTGTTTTATGATTACAAGGATATGTTTTATGATTACTAGGATATGTTTTATGCAGAGAAACTAAAATTTTTATAGCATTACCTAACATTTTGAGAAGCTAAAATTAATAAATGTTGTTTTCCGAGAGCAATTTATGTGCTTTTTAATCAAACGTAGATTTACCAAGCTAAGTGTTGAGCAATCACAAAATAATAGCAGATTTGAATTCTTCACATCCAAAAACATATTTTTAAAACCCCTCAGTGAAGGAATTGGCAAATATTAATTTTCACTCCCAAATTGACACACCCTAATATGGTATATAACTCAAAGAAATGAATATTCATTTTACTCCTTGCGCAGAATGACTGTCCGACTAGTAGTCATGAAATTGAAAACAAATGCGGCTTATCAGCAGTGTTGCCAACTACATACTGTATAATAAAAATACGTTAACGGTTATTATGGCCTTCAGTACCCGTTATTTTAAGTGTACCTGAGGTAATTTATATAATTCTTTTTAGGCAGACCCCAAAAAGGAGGAAAAATTAACGTCCGGCTCAAGGTGGCTCCGGATGGAGGACAGAGTACTCAAAAGGCGGATTGTCCGGCCTAAAGCCGGACGTTTTCGCCACCATAGCCAGCCTCGATGATGAGCCACGCAGCGGTCGCCCGGCATCGGCTCTCACATCTCACACTGTGCAACGTGGTAACAGCATCATTCGATCAAATCGGCACGTCCATACAAGGACTGGGATACTCAAAAGTGTGTTCACGGTTTGTTCCTCGCAAACTGACTGAAGATCATAAAGTCCAATGAAAAGAATTGCTTCCGAGTCGTTGATTCGATACTAGACAGAAGGGGATGACTTCCTTTCGCGAATTGTGACTGGAGATGAGACTTCAGTACGCCACTTTGAACTTGAAACAAAACGCCAATCCATGGAGTGGAATCACGCAGATTCCGCACGTAAAAAAAAGTTCAAAATGGCTCCCTCTGCAGGAAAGGTTATGGCCACCATCTTCTGGGACATGAAAGGGGTGATTCTGGTAGACATTATGAAGAAAGGACAAACAATCAACTCAGAGGCATATATTTCTACCCTACAGAGACTCTAGAGAGGTATAAAGCGAGTTCGACCGGAGAGAAAACTGGAAGATGTCCTTCTTTTGCACGATAACGCAAGACCACACAACAGTTTGCAAACAAGAGAGGCCATCAAAAAATGCGCTTGACTGTGTTAGCCCACCCTCCATACAGCCCGGATATGGCACCTTCAGACTTCCATTTGTTTGGGCCAATGGAGGATGCTATTCGTGGAAGAAAGCTTCAGAGTGACGATGAGGTTGTGAAGGAGGGTAAGAGGTGGCTCCAGCAGAACCCAGTGGACTTTTGCCAACAAGGAATAAAGGCCCTTGTTTTGAGGTGGAGGAAAGCCGTAGAAAAGGATGAAAAATAAAAATTTGTAAAAAAGGTATGTAACTACTTGTGTACAAAATTTCTGGAACTTACAAGGAAACTTGGAAGGAAAAAAAAAAGGTGGGTCAAAATATATTGAGTGGCCCTCGTATATATACAAAATATTAACTGAGCAATTTAAAAATAATAATTACTGTCAGAAGAAGTACAGTTTCTGTGGGTATTTTTATTTTTGTTATTACAAATGTAGACTAAATTATAGTATTATTCACCGAAAGTAAATTGATTAAATACCTAAAAACTAAGCGATAATGGAGTCTTAAAAAAAGTTGTTTTAATTCCTACGATCAGATATTACTGGAACTTGGAAGACGAAAAAAGTATTTACATGATGTACTTTTGAGACACAAGGGAACATTCTTTTTTTCTAATATGATGTGGAAATAAACACAATATGAATTAAAACATACAAACAATATACAGACTTGTATAAATTAGCGGAAGGCGTATCGCGTAGTTCTGACGTGGTGTGATTTTTTAGTGATTAGAACGGATGCATTTGTGTTGCCTGAGAAAGGATATAGAAGCTTGCATCCTGAGGAATCATACACCCGGACCTATAAACTTATATAGTTGGGAGTGTCTGTACACTGCAACCTAATAACAATCCATCGTGGACAAATTGTAAATTGCCCAACACACTGAAATACTGTATGATAAAACAAAGCATTGTTGATTCAGTGGTGATGAACTGCTTACGGAAACCTTGTTAATGTGCTGACGATCTGTAATATATACTCGACAGTAATGTTGAGAGCTTCTCGTATATATGTATTTTCTTTTATGCAGGAAGGAGGGGCCAAGGGCAAGTGCCCGCAAAAGCGCCCCACCCCCATAAAAGAAGAAGAGAGCCAAAATCAAGGTTCATGGTTTTCGAGATGCCTTGATACTCTGCATTTCAAAGATTGGAGGTCATAGACAGGAAAAAAGATGGACTGAGGAACGTGGCTCCAGATTTGACCGGTTGAGTAAAGGAAAGATTGAAAATACCGATTAACCCTTGCCAAAAGGAATGAGAAAGTGTCAAAAGTCTGGTGCTGCGTGCTCTCCTTAAAGGAGGAGGCATGCAGTTAGAGAGTTCAGAAGAGCAGTGTTCATTAAATAGCGTAGTAAAGAGAGAATGAGGCAACATTGCGGCGAAGAGATTGAAGACAGTCAATAAAAGGCGGGAAACTGAGAAGACTAGAACCCTTTGATTCCACCCGGTCAAGTACGGCTGTGTGGGTTGAGCCACCCCATACATGAGAAGCATACTCCATAAAGGGGCAGACAAAACTCCTGTAGAGAGTCAGCAACTGAATCGGGGTGAAGAAAATGGGGAAGCGGCACAGCACACCTAACCTCTTAGAAACTATTTTGGAGAATATATGTGATTTTCCAGGAAAAATAACAAGAAAAGGAAGCGCCAAGAGTGTTAAGAGAAGAGGAAAGATTGAGTTGTGTGTTGTTGAAGGTAAGGGGATAGTCGTGTAGAAGATTGTGACGAGTAGAAAGATGGAGGAACCGAGTTTTTGAGGTATTGAAAGCCACAAGGTTTTCTCTGCCCCAGTCAGAGATGGCAGAAAGACAATAATAATAACACTGCCCAGCAAAAAAAAACATTTTTTGCTGCTGATTTAATTCTAAGACCTGTTTCTGGATAATATTGATGTGCTGATTTCAAAAATCACCTTAGATTTTGTCCATCACATCAGGTTTTCGTACAATGCAATATGCCTATTTTGGGTGATCCATGAAGGGCGCTTATCAAAATTGATAAGGAAAAGTGGCCACTACGGCAAAATTTAAATGTAGGAGATAAAAATATTGTAAACGAGCCATTGGTGGATCGAGAAAAGATCATTTTTCCACCATTCCACATCAAACTTGGGCTTATGAAGCAGTTTGTAAAAGCTTTGAATAAAGAAGGTGATCGCTTTAATTACATATGTGCAGCCTTTCCAGGTCTTAGTGATGAGAAGTTTAAAGCTGGTATATTCGATGGTCCCCAGATAAGAAAACTGATGAAAGATCCGCAGTTCAGTAACTCAATGACCGAAACGGAGGCAAGAGCTTGGAATGCTTTTGTGGCAGTAGTTAAGAACTTCCTAGGAAACAAAAAGTCTGAAAATTATAAAGATCTTGTAAAGGATTTACTTGTAAACTTTCAGCAGTTGGGTTGCAACATGAGCATTAAAGTTCACTATCTCAACAGTCATCTGGATAAATTTCCAGAAAATCTTGGTGATGTTAGTGAAGAGCAAGGTGAAAGGTTCCACCAAGATATCAAAGTGATGGAAGAACGATACCAAGGAAGATGGAATACCCATATGATGGCTGACTACTGCTGGAGCCTGCAAAGAGATTGTCTTGACATCTCTCATTCTAGGAAGTCCTATAAGAGAAAATTTATCAGCACTGAAAAGTAAGAAAACAAGAAAAAGACAATGTTAAGAAAACTGGTCCCGTGCTTGCTTTAATATGGATTCATTTTTTGCTTATTTAAATACTTTTAATAAATTTGTGTCAATATTACCATTGTATATTAAAGTTCACTCCCTGCACAATTGTTTACTTTTCCATGCTGATTCTGAGTATGTAAAAACTTATTTTTTGAAAAGAAAAAAAATTGGGCATAACCCTGCCAAAATGCGATATCTCCAAAATATCCAAATTTGATTGCTCGAAAACCTGACGTGATAAGCAAAAACTAAGGTGATTTTTTAAATCAGCACACCAAAGTTACCTAAAAACAGGTGTTAGAATTAAATCAGCAAAATTCGTGTTGGGCAGTGTAATTATAATAATAATAAATTGTATAAAGCTTTTTGATGTGGAAATATTTTTCTCTTTTTCAGGTTCTCGGCATTGAACTACTTTCAGGATTTCAGTCAGGTTTTTTGATGTTGTTTTAATCAAAGCTCGAAATTAACAAGTTTCTTAGTTTCTCTTTAACATAAAATTATCAGTGGTGCTCCAATAATAATAAGGGTTAGTTGAATTATTTGAGATTTTACTTTCTCTAAATTTCTCTAAAATAAGTAAGATATTTCGGGAGAGAGTTCTCCCTATATTTATCTCTCTTTTGGCCAGTCTTCCCTGAAGTAAGTAATCACTAACTCTCGCTAAGTTACACGATCTTTTATAGACTAATGGAGCAAAGAGTTTACATAAATTAGGGATCTAAAAGGATATTCTGTTTGCATAAACGTCACCTGGGAAAATCCACGATTATATAACGGACGGTTTTACCAATATACACCAATTCTACCCTCTTATTAAGAAAATTAATAAAAAAATGATTTTCTCAGTTTTACTATATTTCAATTACTTTAAGAAACAGACATTTTAATAAAGTGACCGTGTTTTGTACCAAAGAACTATTATAAAAATTAATGTTAATATTTAAAACAAATCAAATTTAAGTTTGTAAATATGTAATATTTCAGACTGAACAAAAGAAATAAGTCATTAATATATTTTATACCTTATTTTAAAATTAAATTATTTAAATTAAACTAATTATTTTAATTAAAAATCATATGAAAATAATAAATAAAAACAAGTAAATATGAAAGGAAAGATTAAGTAAAGAAATAAATACATAAGAGGAGTAACGTTAAGGTTGAGAATAACAATTTTTTGTTTTATTTAAAAAAAAATAATTTGCTTATTAGACTTTTAATAGAGCATACAACCACATGTAAGTAGATTTTTTTTAGGTGAGGTTGGAGTAATTACCTTAGAATTTTGGCTTTCCTATTTTAAACATGGGACTAGTTCGTGTTGCATATAATTAGATAGTTGGGCGATTAATTTCACTGTTCAACAAATTTTAACTTTTCCTTTTCTTCTCAAATGAAGTTTGGTGATTCCTGTAGATTTTTGCAAGCTAATTATGAAAATGACCACGAAATTTTGCTATCACGTCAGGTTTTTGAAAAAGTCACTTTTTTATATTCGAATATAATAGAATAATCTAGATACAAGGACAATATTAAAATGTTTTTTTATGTATTTAAAATGTTTTTCTTGATGATTTTCGCTTGTAAGTGACATCTGAGGCTTCCTTATCAGCGTCCAGCGGTAATCAGCCAGCATGTTTGGACTCCACTTGTCCTGATATATTGTAGTTTCTTCATCGTAGAAATTTCCTGATGAAACCGCTCTCAATGTTCATCGATAACATCTCTCAGCTTTGGCTGGAAAAAAATTCAATTGCGAATGCAAAAAATTAATTTTTAAACTCATATGACATCAGAATGATCTGTAAGCTTGGAGAAGTTCGCCAACCAATTCTGTATAGTTTAGGCGAATTTTTTGATACCTAAAAAATTGTGGGTCACTGCTTTGAAAGCATTTCAAGATGTTTTTTTCAGATTCATTCAGGACTTCATCAAAGGCACCATCTTTCATCAACTCATTTATTTGTGGAGCAACGAAAATTCCCTTTTATTTTGGCACCACTAATCAGATGAAATTTTTGTTTCGAGTACTGGAATCTATCTCCTGCTCTGTCCATTGACTTAACAAAAGTTTTCATCAATCCTAGTTTGGCGTGTAAAGGTGGCAAGTAAATTTTTTCAGGATCCACAATTTATGGCACGCAACACTTTTTTTCCAGCATTGAAAGATTGATGAGGTGGCTAGTTCTTAACCGTATAATGATAATTCTTTGCTCTGCTGTCCCATTCACAAAGAAAACTGCAATATTTTGTATATCCAAGCTGTAAACCAAGAAGCTGTAACCCAAGAGCAGAACGTGTCAGCAGAAATTACATCATCCTACATTAGCTAAAACATTTTCTGCTGGATACTTTTAGCTTTGGGGTAGATGCAGTTTTAATAATTTGTTCAATTTATCATCTATATACAAATTTGGTCAAGAATTGACCCCAAATTTCTCGAAAACCTGTCGTGATAGCAAAATTTCATTATCATTTTCGTATTCAGAGATGAAAAATGCAAAGAAAACAACTACTATCATCTGAGAAAAAAAATTTCTTGAACAGTGTTCTAGTAGTCTAAATTCACTGGGCTCCAAATAAATCGTCCAACAGAGCATCGAACCACATGCAAGTGTTTTTTGGTAAGTTAGGTTAGGTGCGTTAGGTTAGGTTAGGTTAGATTTAGTTGAATCCCTATACGGATTTCGGCTAACATAATTAATCGCCCAAATATCTAAATACGTCTTACCAATTTGCTATAATAAATAAAACTTTTAGGCAGTAGAAACTGCCTCGGATACTCCATAGCCTTCCATTGAAGATATTGGGGATTTCTATATGGTTCTGTTATTCCAAAGGCGGGTAGATTTAGACGTAATGGTATTCTTTGAGTTTCTGTTTGCAATGGACGACAAGCTTGTCTTGTGGTTGCTGGTAAAGAACGGCATTCTGATTCTACAAGATTAGTTCTTCTAATGGGATTTCGAGGTGAAATTGGAGGATCGTCAACCCTAACTAAGCGTCGGTGAGTTCTAAGAGAACTGGTTGATGGAGGTTCTTGTTTCTTGCAGCAGTACCTTCTGGTGTGGTAGAAGGCTATTACGGTAATATGAAATGAAGAGTATAATGAGATTACTATATGAAATGAAGAGTATAATGAGATTACTATATGAAATGAAGAGATAATGAGATTACTATATGAAATGAAGAGTGTGAATGAGATTACCCTTATAGATACACATGTTTAAGAAATTGTGAAACACGCTTTACATCCAGTTCCATTAGGAAGTGACATTTTGACATGTTCTATGAGAAATGCTTTTTCTGCAGATATGAAGACGATATGAGTTCGGGATCGGGATCGGCCTAAGAAGGAGCTTGGAATGTGGTTATGGTTAAGTTTCGATTATCCCTAATTCTATAAATGAATTAATTCTTACAGAGGAAGTGATAGCTATGCATTCATTTTGTAGCATAAAAAATCCAAAACGAAGTAATAAGATATTTTTGGATTTGGTATTTTCACATTCCAAAACTACATTTGATGAATTAGAGAAACTAAAATATATTTAGCTCTTTTTTTCGAATAAAAGGTAGGTGAAAGTCCTTTCTGAGTTTTCTAATACAAGCTATAAGATCTGTTGTGCTTATATTCTTGAAATTTGTATTAAACACGTTGGAGAATTCGATAAGATATGACAGTAAGAGCATTGCAATATGTACTTTCGATTTTGATGCAATTATCAATAGAGTTCATTGGCAAATAAATTTGCCGGTCGTCAGCTGCACCTATATACTTCGGAGCTGGAATTACATCCACAAAGATATCTTCTGTGCTGGTCCATACAGGTAGGTGATTTATTTAAAAAAAAATCATTTTCCTTTCTATAACTCTTAGAGGTAGTAGGACGACAATTCGGAGTAGATGTGGATTAATCTTGATTTATGATAACAAGACGAAATAAAAAAGTAGTGTAAACTTGGATACGGTGTAATGAAGGAGTGATCTTACTTTATCCTCTACATCATGGGTCGGGGAACTTTTTTGGGTATTACCCAAAAATCTATTTGAGTAAAATGAAATTACCCCCAGACTTCAAAGTAAACAAAAACAAGCCAATTGCTCTTAAAATTGTTGCATATGGTGTCTCTCATACCGCACGCATTACCCCAAAAATTTTTAAATGTACCCCCATTTGGGGTAATTTACCCCTGTTCGCCGACTACTGCGAGTCTACATTATTTAAGATTTCCAAGCAGAATTCTGGTGAAAATAAATGGGAATCTTAAGATCCGTGCAGCGTATTGAGTAAAGAAGATTTTAACTTAGTTATTCGGTACTTGTGCCCTTTATATTTACTTCTAAGTGTTGTACTAGCGCGTTCAAGAACGTGATGTAGGAATGTTTGTCGTCGATTCTACGTTGGTTGAGGAAGCAGGCACGGGCGTTATCATGGAAGTTGTTGTAGTTTGTCTTCAGAAGTAATACATACTCTCATAGTGAAGAAATTTGATGTATCAAAACATTGAGCATGGTTACATAATTCTTAAAACTGGTTACCAAGTGTTCATTTTCTTTCATTTGTTGACCGTGTTCTATTAAGCCATCGACCTGAGATTTGGTAGCAGTTCCGAAGGCTAATTCATGAAGTCTCCTGCAACGGTGATTAGTCTTCGTCTCCTTGTTGTTGGTCCTTTTCTTTCCCTGAGAGAATAATGCTGAACAAGTTTAAGTCCTGTTTCGATCAGTTGAATCCTTAAGATTTTTACTGTCCTCTGCAAGACACGAGTAGTTATCTCGTCGTGTTCTAATTTGGCTATCACTGCGTCATTTTGCAGTTTCAGCGTTCCCAATTTCTTAATTCCTCTAGATGAGGAGTTAGATCGAGCTTTTTTCGTGAAGACGTACGTTGATCCAGATGGAATGATCTCTTTTAACCGTTGAAATAGGAGTTCGTTCTGAAGATTCGTAGTCTGTACACTTAAGCAGCTCCACATCACAAAACAGAGCCCACGAATCATTTTTGCAGTCTTTGAGAAGTTCACACGAGTAAACAGACTTGATTTATTACTTATAAAATTAAAATTTATAATTAATTTAAAAATTATCTTAATAATTAAGAAATAATTTTCACTTTAGATGTTATGTATTAAATAATTTTTCGGGAGTGGGTTCCAATCCCACTTCTCATGCAACTATATTATTATCGTATAATAAGAAAGAGTAAAATAGGATGTTTTTGATGTGGAAATATTTGTTTTCTCTTCTTCCGGTTCCGGACAGGTTCGTTCACTACTTCCAGGTTTCAATCAGGGTTTGTGATGTTGTTTTATTAAAGGATGGAAATTGATAAGTTTTTAGTTCTTTAATGTAACACAGCCGTTAGTGCTTCAATAGTAAGTTATTTGAGGTTTGACTTTTTCTACATAATTTTTTAGCCCTACCTTACAACGATAACCTTTTTGAGCAGTTTTCTGATTATTTTCAAGACACATATCGATCTGGGAATATATTAGGCATAATAGCTTACACATTTAGTATTCCCGATTGATCTTAATCAGTTATGCTCGTTTATGCAATGCAAGAACTCTTAAGGAAATATTAATTTACTTTCCAAGATATTCCCATCAAGTTACCATGACACTTTCAATTCAGTGTTTACTGAAGGTGGTATTTGAAAATACTCGACGTCTCTTTTGTATGTTTCAATGAAGTTTTCATGGATGTAAACTTTATCAACAGTAAAAATCTGAAGACAAATTTTAAAGTTCAAATTGCAGATCTTTTGCGAGATATAACCAAGAAAATTACCGTCATAAATGCGAGAGCTCTTGATAAAGACGGAAGAATGAAGAAGGTATATAAATTCGTTTTGAATTACATACTCTATCCAACAAGTCCACTAATGAGAAAACTTAGGTGAAAATTTTTTACCAATAATTATAAGATGGTGAAGAAAGTGTACAGTCAAAAGAGCTGCATTTTTATAATTCATAATTTTTAAAATTTTTAGCGCGGTCAACAAGTCAGATTTGTCGCATTCAAGACAAACATATTTAAAGGTGAAGCATTTTTATTACAATAAAATTCTAAATATTTATGTTCTAAATCATTTCAAATTTATTCGTATTATGAATAAATCTACATTTAATCCATGACTATTTCTTTGGCCTCGAATTTGAAAAAAAGACTATCACTCAACCAGAACATATTCTTCCTCATCTCGTCATTCCATTGGTTAAAAAGTGTCATTTAATGAACTAGGTCACTTAAACAAAATTTATACTCAATAGAATAAGTGAAACGAATGCATTTAACTAGTATCTGCGATGTATTATACAAATTATAAGATTGTCAATATCTCATTTTTAGGAAAAAACAAAACGAACTATCTTTAGGAAGTTACAGAAGGAAATATGAAACTTCTGTAGGACTTTTCCAGGTGCCTCAAGTGAGGTGAGAGGTTGAGGAATGAGAAAGAGAAAGGAAAAAAAAAGGAAAAAGATGACAAACGGCAACTGAAGGAGAAGTGTTATCAGAGTGTTGTCAGGTATGATTAGATGAGCGATAGGGGATTGAGTGTTTATTTACACAGCTTTAAGTCAATACATGAGTCATATATACAGTATGTACAGTTGCCCGCATATGTAATGTTCCTCGCCTCACAGGTGACTCTGTAAATGTGCAAACGCCGCAGTGTTAGTCAAGGTACCCCAGCTGGGGGAAGGTGTGGTGGAGGGGGAACAACCAAGTCCAACAACATATAACACAGACATATATATCTAAAAGACAATTGAATGTGCATTGTGCAGTCATTGACATGGAGATAATTATAATGTAATATCTGTGTTCATAAAGATAAACAATTAATATGATCGTGAACAGCGTTGAACTCCATGTTTACTAGTCTTATACAGTAATAATTATGATTACTAGAAATCTATATGAACAGCTACTACAATAGAACTTATGGTGCTCTTCCAATATGTGCTCTACCTTAAAATTTACATTCCAATACGTGATCTACCTTAGATTATTCGGATTAGCAGCAGGTACGTTAGTTAGCCTTATAAGGCTAACTAACGAAAATATCACGACTTAACCTAACCAGTCGTCAAGGGCGTATAGTTGACCTAACGATTGGTTAGGTTAAGTCATGATATTTTCGTTAGTTAGCCTTATAAGGCTAGTTTCACGGTAGAGCACGTATTGGAATATGGTAGATCACAGTTTCGCGGTAGAGCACATATTAGAAGAGCACCGAACTTTTTATAGGATCACCTGAAGATCAGAGACCCCATGTATTCTAGTTTTTTGCTTTACAGTACCAAATATAATAAAAAATTAAATTGAATGCCCGGTTAGGTCAACTGTACGCCCTTGACGATTGGTTAGGTTAAGGCGTGATATTCTCGTTAGTTTTAACGAAGATATCATTTGGTAATTGAGGCTGGGAGCCCTGATCTTCAGTTGATCCCTTTTTATATACGAGTGAATGCGAAATGTTCGCCTGCAGAAAATTTTCGCGCTTTTCGCGTAGGCTATAGTTTACGCGAAAATATCCAGCAGGCGAAAATTTTACATTTTACACTAATCTTTGGAAGATAGCAAGAAAATAAAACTTAGATCATTAAAATACTTTATTTGAAAAGTAAATTCAGTATATTGTAACAAAACATTGCAAACTAAAAGCTGTAAAAGCATTCTAAATTTTACTGTATTATTACTGTATAACAAGAATGTCATGAATGCCGCTAATTTCCCAACCCTTCCGAATGGTCTCCCTCATTTTGTGTAGGTTATCCCATGCAGAGACAATCCATTTAACATGAATAGGTTTCAGTGTGGAGAGCTTCAAATCTATCTTACCGAGGGATTCATTTACGTTGAGTGCTGCTGAAACTTTATCCGCATACCAAGAGGTAAAACTTGCCTTGATTACGACCTCAACCTCGACCAATCACATTCCAGAATAAATGTCGACATTCATGACGTCATTTTAATCTGTAAGATTATAACTAGCAATTATTGACCGCGAAATTATGATGCCGCAAACTCGTCCAAGGATATGAAAGAGCGAAAATTTGATGCCGCGAAATTAACCTGGTTTACAGTATAAATACTTATAAACTCACACAGTATTATACTAATGTTTGTGAAATGACGTTGATGGTCCTATCCTATGCAGATTATCCTTATGCAGGTATGTTGTATTTGTGTTATATAATATTATACTATTACTAGAGTAAGATTTATGTATTACACGCATTTGTATGTCTGGTTTCCACATTTACATGGGACAAATAATGGTCATATAATTGTTTTTTAACTATTCTAGTACTATAACGACACTTTAAGATTTTATTCTTGATAACTGCAGACTGTATTATTTGTATAACGGCGCACAATTACATTTAGCTGAGAGAAACCCCTAATACATAGGGGTTAAAACCTATCTCGAATAGTGGTTACTGATGAAGCGTATGGATGAGATATAATTTTACTTTTAATATTTAAAATCCATTTGCAGGACAACGCTCCCATCCACACCGCCAGGATTGTTAGAAGGTGGCTCGAGGAGCAGCGAAATCTAGAACTACTGGACTCGCTTAGTAAGGGGTGTGACCTCAACCCCATTCAGAACGTGTGGGGGAATGTGGTGAACTCGTGGGAGCCTGGGAAGGAACGGACCAGCCGACCAGCAGACACTATGGCTGAGTGGGAGGTGTTTCGAAGGAACCCACACATCATACATAACCATGTTGCATCTATGCCACACAGATTACAAGCTGTAATAGACAATAATGGGGATGAACCAAATGCTAACTATGAACCAGATATAGCTGTGCCATTTATGTTAATTCATGGCAAATTGTGAGCATTTTGTATGACTTTATCATTTTGTATGATAAACCATTTAGTAAAACATTCTCATCCATTGCATATTCGTTGTAATAAAGAAGTGGTGTTTTATTGTAGATATATATTCCTTGTTAAGATCTAGTAATATCTCCACATTGATAATGCAACAGGAAATCTGGAAAACATTAATGGGTTTATCTGTCCATCGTGATTAAATCGTTATCTCTCCACACTGACAATAAAATACAATCTGGAAAACACTATTAATATAATAGGCAACAGCCACAAACCGTGGTGATATCCTGCTTCATGCAACCGTCACCTTACGGTTTCCATTGACACGCTCATATGTACTCTCTCCTGGATGGCGACAGCAAGTAACCATGTAAACACCACGGTTTGGCCTATCAACGTCATTTCACAAACATTAGTATAATATTGTATGAATTTATAAGTATATAAAAATCTGTTTATGCTAGTATAACCGTCGATTATTCTTCTGTGATTTTGATAATCAGTTACTGTTATTCAGATCGAAACTGTTAACAAGTTCTTTGTGTAACAATCGATAAGCCATTTCCCACTAACTCTCTCTGCCCCTCTACCTCACTCTCTCTGCCCCTCTACCTCACTCTCTCTCACACTGTCTCAATCTTTTTCTCGCTCAATGTCAATACATTATATATATATATATATATATATATATATATATATATATATATATATATATAATCGTGTAGATTCGTAAGTTAGTAAAGGTTTAAAACTACAAAAGGACTCTACAAACAGCTTTATTAGTATTGTTACATAATGATTTAATATACGCGAGACTGGTGAGTCGGGAAAGGGAATAAGGGAGTGTGGAGGATGGTTGTGTAATGTCTATTTTTGGTTCAAATTCACTAGTATATAAAAAGTTGTATTGTGGTATCTGTTCATATAGACTTGCAGTGATCATAATGGAACCTTATTACTGTAAAGACTAGTAAACATGGAGTTCAACGCTGTTCACGATCATATTAATCGTTTATCTTTATGAACACAGACCTTACATTATAATTAGGGGCCATTCAAAAATTACATAACGCTATTTTTGCTAAAACTTGACACCCCCAGAGCCCCTAGGAACGTTCTGTAACGCTAGAATAGGCACCCCCCTCTAAAATGTTATGTAACACTTCCCCCACCCCAAACTCCACATGTTACGGAACATTACAGGGTGGGGCAGGTTTTGGCAAAAATAGCGTTACGTAATTTTTGAACGGCTCCTTACCTGTATGTCAATGTTATATGTTGTTGGACTCGGTTGTCCCCCCTCCAGACCACCTTCCTCCAGTTGGGGTACCTTGACTATCGCTACGGCGTTGCCACATGTACGGAGTCGCATGTGAGGCGAGAAACATTACATATCCGGGCAACTGTACATCTATATGTAAAACCAGATACCAATATATATATATATATATATATATATATATGTACTTGTTCGCCCGGAAGTTACATACTACGGTTCAGCTTTGAGAATCTTGTTCACTCATGCGTCTCACACACTTTCACACGCTTCTGACCATGTGAAAGTTGGATTCTACTATATATAAGGAGGAATCCGACTTGGAAGATCAGACTCAGAACAGACTAGGTAGAAGGTCTTAGAAGGGATCTCCAGGCTGAGGAGTGGAAATCCAGTTCGTTAAGAAATTACTTTTATATGGAAAGTGGGTTTAATCGGAATTTTGGCCTTGAAGTCTGACTGTAAAGACAGGCAGTAGGCACAAGCAATCTTTAATGTATATTTGTGATTAATCTTTGAATTAAGGATTAACTATTACGGTGCTTATAAACTTTTATTAAAAGAAATCTCTTTATTAACTTTCTGTAAAGAAATTTTTAATTTACTATTGAAAATAACCATCTTGCCTAAATTAAATTAAAGTAATAACGGCCGACGTGTTTCATTGTTCTTTGACTTTTGGGATTTTTGAAAGCATCTACAAGTCCTTCACGAATTTTACTCGGCGTACTCTGTGGTCACGGTCGAGGCCAGACATAGAGACGGTCCTTCCGATCCAGGAGTACCATACCATACCCTCTTGGAGATTTCAATTCAGTAAACTCCAGGGATGTATGAATATAATATATATATATATATATATATATATATATATATATACATACTGTATATTACAGTATTTAAAGCAGAAAGAGACTACGAGAAGAAAATGAAAGAGGAAAATGGGAATAAAGAACAGAGGAAAACAAGAAACGAAGAAAGGCGAAGTAGAAAAAAAATCAAATACCGTCACACAACCATCAACCATGCAGTCGAAAGAGAGTATAAAGACAACAGATAGTATAAGGACAACGAAGGACAATAACACAAGTACACAAATAGGAAAAGCCAAGAGGGCAATCAAGAAAACGGAGTGAAACTGTCCCCCAATAAGGAGCATAAAAACAAAGGCCACGAGTTAATATGGGGAAGGAATTATATGCAGATATTATATAAAAGATAACTGCAGATTTAAAAGGGGACAATATATATATATATATATATATATATATATATATATATATATGAACATCTCCCAATATGCAATTTCTTCTGTAATAATGTTCATTGTAAATTTGGAGAGAGATACAAATTCTACCACCCGGACATCTGCAGGGCTTACGCAAAATATAGAACCTGAAAATACGGGAAAAAATGCTACTATCAACATCTGACGTACCCAAAGAACAAAGGTGGGAGTTTAAATGACAGCAGTAATAACACTAACAATAGGAACACAATAAGCGAACAAAAAAAATTTTCAACATCGCAGACACGATTCGGCTGCTAAATATCATCCAACGCATGCAGTTAACACAGCTGGAAATCCCCGAGCCAAACCGCTTCTGGGCAAGAAGCTACCAGAAAAGATAGGGGGAAACGGATCTCTCTCGGAGGATCATAGGGCAACAAACAAGCGATATCGAAGGAAACCGAACTTAAAATGCACAAGTGGCAACGAAAAATAAAGAACATAAATATTGTCCTGGCTAATATTGAAGGATTAAGACCAAACCAATCACTCAACAAAGTTTCGTACATGAAAAGATTTATGGACGAAACAAGTGCGGACATCACATGCCTCACAGAAACTCATCTTAAGGATTGCCAAGGAAATTGTGAAAACTGCAAACATTGTATTGATAAGAAAGAGATAAATGTAGAGGGCTTCAACTTACAGTACTCAGAACGAAAAGAACAACGAGACGTAAAGGTGGCTGCGCTATATATGTACATGAAGGTCATATGACAGAGACGATAATAAGTAAATCAAAACGCTTTGTGGAACTCCTAGCAGTGAAAAAAGAAAAACTAAATGTAATACTATTAGTCATCTATAGACCTCCAAACACCACAACCGAAAAATTCTTGGAGGCCATTGATGACATCAGGAAGCGAATAAAGGCCATAAACCCTCCATCCACCAATATAATGATCTGCGGAGACTTTAACTTCCCATTTATAAAATACAAAAAGGTGGATAGGAATGTTCATGGCTCTCACAAATGAGTTTATGCTGACACAGGAGATAACCCAAAATACCAGAAAAAATAACTGCCTAGATCAGGTATTCACGAATAACACGAACTTGATTGCTGATATAAAAATAACCCCAACCATTATCTCAGACCACAACTTAATCGAGATATCAATAAATATGACGGCAACATTAGAAGACAATACACATATTGAGGAAAGAAGCAAATTTGGGGTTTTTAACTTAAACTCCAAGACTATAAATTATGAAGCAATCAGATCGCACATCACCCAAATAGAGTGGGAACAGTTTTAGAGAATAAAACAGATGAAGAAATGCTAACAACCTTGGAAGAAAAAACGTTGAGAATTTTAGAAAAAATATGCTCCGAAATCACAGCAAAAAGGAAAGAGGAGGTGGCTAGAGAAACAAAAGAGAAGAATATTCTGAAAAAGAAAGAGAGTGGAGCCGAAGTTAGCCAACTGCAGAGATAATGCAAGGAAAGTAATACAAGAAAAACTGGAGGGTATCGATAGGGAAATACAAGCCCTGATTAAGGACCATACAGAGAGGGAAGAGGAAAAGGCGATAGAAGCAATAACGGAAAATCCAAAAGACTTCTATAGCTATGCAAAAAGGAAAACAAAAACGCGCGCTGCTATTGGGCCCTTAAGGACGAGAAATAATGAACTAACCGACGATCTAAAAGAAATATCTGAAACATTGAGAGCCCAGTATGAATCAGTTTTCAGTACCCCAAAAAGTGACAAAGCGATACCTGACATAGATGCATTCTTTGAAGAGAAATTGCAAGGAGAGTGTATGACAGACTTTGATTTTACCCCAGAAGATGTAGTGAGAGCTATAGGACAAATGAAACCACATTCAACTGCAGGTCCGGAAATTGGAACACATTATTGATTAAAAACTGTAAAAATGAAATAGCTACACCTTTATACTGGATATGGAGAAGATCCCTACACACTGAGGAAATACCGAGCATCTTCAAAAGAGCAAACATTGTCCCTATATATAAAGGAGGGGACAAATCTCAAGCAAAGAACTATAGACCGCTGTCATTGACGTCTTACCTCACCAAAGTATTTGAAAGAATAGTTAGAGAGAAAATTTATGATTTCTTGGAGACACTGGAAAGATTCAACGAAAATCAGCACGGATTCCGATCAGGTAGATCATGCCTATCACAACTAATAGAACACTACAACAATATCCTAGATGCACTGGAATGCAATAAAAACTACGATGTCATATACACAGATTTTTCTAAAGCTTTCGACAAATGTGATTACGTTATAACAGCACATAAAATGAAATACTGTATATGGGAATAACAGGAAAAGTGGGAAAATGGATCTACAACTTCCTCAGAGAAAGTCTATAGGTCGTCAAAATTCAAGGTATATCATCATCAGAATCGGAAGAACGCAGCTCGGTACCATAAGGTGCAGTGCTGGCCCCACTTCTGTTCATTATGATGCTAACAGACATAGACAGTAGAGTAATCAGCAACAGTATAGTAACATCCTTTGCAGACGATACAACATAACATTTAACACCGAGAAATTTCAGCTCTTAAGATATGGTAGAAAAGAGGAACTTAAACAGACTGCATATTATGCTCCAGATAGAGAGGAAATGTAGAGAAGCACGAAAGCAATCGATCTGGGGGTAATAATGACCGATGATACGAAATTCGAAACACAAAATCAGATAGCGATAAATAAAGGAAAAAGAGTAGCGGGACAGGTACTAAGAACGTTCAAAAGAAGGGACAGTACAGTAATGATTCCCCTACTGAGATCACTGATCATACGAAAACTTGAATACTGCTCAGTTTTGACGTCCTCATATAAAAAGGAAGAAACTGATAAACTAGAAGAAACGCAGAGACATTTCACAGCAAAGATTGATGGCTACAAAGAACTCAACTACTGGGAAAGACTAAGTAAGTTCAATCTGTACTCCCTGGAAAGAAGAAAAGAGAGGTACACCATAATCTACATATGGAAAATGATCGAAAAACTGGTACCAAACCTAAAACTAAACCCAATTACCATTCAGACAACACTGAAAAATAGGAAAGGCAAAATGTGTAGTGTTCCCAAATTAAAGGCCCGACAAGGGACCTCAACACTGAAGGAAAATAGCTTGGTTGTCAGGGGACCAAGACTTTTTAACCAGCTTCCAAAGGACCTCAGAAACGTTACAGGAGTCAAAGTTGAAGTCTTGAAGAGAAGACTAGATGCCTGGCTCAGGACGGTACCAGATGAGCCGGGTCAAAAGCAGGCACAAAGAGGGTGTCGTAAGCCACAACATCATTAAATTCAAGTTTATAAACACTCCTTTCCAATCGATGTTTTTTTTCTTACTGATCCGAGCTTTTCAATCGTGAACTCTTCTTCACAACGTAGCGGAAGTTGAAATAATCTTCTAAGTTGTAACGACAGCTGCTTATTATATAAAGACACAATTCTTCAGGGTGAACAGTGTAGGCGAGCTCTGCATTGTACCGCTCAAGTCCTTTGTATGAAGTTCATGATATTTCAAGGAGTCTAAACTTTTTAAATAAGCATCCAGCTCTAGGCCATTCTCACCATGTTCATTCCAACATTCGGTAAACCCATCGAGGAGATCTGTGTATGCGTATTCAAGAACCGTATCAAAATAAAGCATTTCCGTAACACGCGCGTCTAATAAAGGCTTCAACATGCGGAAACCGACGATTTCAAACTTTCTGTCGAGGATGAAGCGGTTTCGTGTGGGGACAAGAACGTTATTATCAGATGCATTCTTCCACATCAGTGGTATATCAATGCATGGCTGATCGTTATTTATACACAACCTACAAACAATGGCGTTTGAGGGGGTATCACTAATCTGTTCTCTTCTTGTACCTACACCTGCAGGTATTTTACAACGATCCTCACCGCACTTCTCAACTATCACGATAACTCTATTCATCTCCTCAACACTTAAATAAACAACATTACGTTTACCAGAGTTTGCTTGTCTACAAGTCGTTTCAAGTACATAGTTAATGGCACCGGTTTTATGTCTGAACACACGCAATGACTTCTTCACGGACACGTCGTATACGGCATTGAGAATGCTGCTCAAAGGAAGCTCCCTCGTTTTCTATTGTGAGAGTGCACGTTCATTCGGGTCAAGCTCTGAGATGACTATGAGCAACCGGTGCGCTTGGAGACAGGTGTGGAGGAGTGAGTCATACTACGCGTTAATGTTTCGTGTACGGATTTGTTCCAGCACGAACGAATCGTGCGAGTACTTGTACCCATTATACCGGGCAATCAGAATTTTTCCGATGCATGGGGCAGTATCGGTTTTAATGTTTTATCGGATTGCGCACTAGACATTTTTGTCATTTATACGAACTAAACACATTTTATTAACAATCCAGCGCACTATTTGAGAGAAACATGTGTCCGTATTTTTCCTTTTTGTTTTGCAGTCGATACTTGTCTCTAAATTCTATTAAAAACTCACGCAGGCCTTTAGCCACAACCTCACTACGAACCTCGTCATGATATATATATATATATATATATATATATATATATATATATATATATATATATAATATATATATATGAATGTATTGGTAAAAGTATTTCAGATTGTCCATTATGACAAGATTTACATTTTCAGCCGCAGGGTACGCGTCCTCGGTATGATGCAGCATGGCATAATACCGCCTGTCACACAACTCATCAACAAGACTCACAACCCATACCCGTTGTTTCTTTTCTGCACGTGTTGTTTCTTTCACTTCACGGTATATGTACACTTTTATACAGTTTAGCACTACAACGTAGTCCATTACATCGTTTGTGCTGCGAAATCCGGCAATGCTCTCGCCAGAATATCCATAGAGTATTTGAACATCTTGTTCCTCAAGCTTCGCACGGTTCAATGTAGCCTTAAAAGTCTCAAAGGAGGGAGGGCTAGGCCGTCTTTCAGTATTCGCCGTATCTTCCGTCTTTACCGAATACCACTTTATAAAGTCGAACACGCGATATCAAAGGTAGCAATCACTATTCTTCGTCTACGCGAGATTTCTTCAAATATACGTCTGAGATACAGGGCTTGCTGCGGTCAACTGAGCACGCAGGGGCAGAGATTGCGCAGGTAGTAGCAGGATTCATGTGAGCCTTTGCCTGATCTTACAGTGGGCGGAGCTTAGAACATTTTTCTCTACACACACACATACACACACACACATACACACACACACACTTAAAGGAGAAAATGAAACCCTAATTGAAACATTGATTTATTTAACAAACATATTCAAAGATACGTAATAAATAAATTACACATATTGTTAACAATAGGCATATATATATATACATACATTGTGTACAATTTAAGTACATCACCGAGTACGTTGTAATTTTGGTTTATTACAATTATGATTACAATTACCAACCAATCCACACTCGCTTATTATCGTTAATTATCGTTATTAAAATACAGTAATTACTTTACATACTATTATCATTAATTACAGTTTCATTAAAGTATGGTACATCAATTACATTATTAAGTACATCAGTCACTTACAATTCTTACAGTGTTTTTATTTATATTGGAATTAGAGCGAGAGGAGATTTTACGTTTTCAGATGTTTAATTTATGCTGTGATCATCGAATTGCGTACACTTGCATAAGCGTTTTCGAGTTCATTGTCCTGGATTGGTTCGAAGTCGACGGGAGTTCTGGTTAGGAGGCAGCAACGGATCTGTTACTTGCAGTAGTTTATTCTATACTACTCTCTGAGTTCTTCTTTAGTGGCTCGGAGGATTCTGAGAGGCTTATTAAATTCTTTGAGGTTTCTCTCCGATTCTTCTTGTAACGTATTGGGAGATTTTAATGACTAAGTTTTCTGAAGAGAGCACGGCTCGAAGGAGAAGAGAAAGACCTTTTCTTTACTGTAATTTACTGCTAAAATATTACAGGTAGTTGGTATCAGAATGAACATGGAAAGGAATTATTGGGGTTTATATACCCCGAATCTACTAACATCATCATTATTAAATGTTTAATAGGTTGTATTATTTTGCACAATAGTTAAAAATAAAGTAAATCTTTTAGCTGTGGTAATGTTTAAATGAATAAACAAGATATCTGAAGATGAAGCCATATTTTTATCTTAAACCGCGTATTTTCAGATCTGATGTTATCATGATCTGCCAAGTTAACTAAAAGTGGAAATTGAACTATGCATCTTTACACTAAAATATGCATATGAGTAAAAATTAAAGGTTTAAGATTTACAATTAAATGCTTAGGCAAGGCATGACTTCATCTTTTATAACGAAGAGAGAATGTATACAATTTACGAACATTGCAAAAAGTTTCTCAGAATTCATTATTAAGCTAAATCTAAAATTGATTAAGAAATTTTAAAAA
This sequence comes from Bathynomus jamesi, assembly GCA_023014485.1. Taxonomy (NCBI): domain Eukaryota; kingdom Metazoa; phylum Arthropoda; class Malacostraca; order Isopoda; family Cirolanidae; genus Bathynomus; species Bathynomus jamesi. The sequence goes on from JAJOZX010000100.1 coordinate 1,383,173, forward strand.
GAGCAAGTCACGAAGTATTTGGCAAAGTAAAAAGCACATAAAAATTTATCCCAAAGGAAAATAATAATAAAAAAATAATATCGCCGAGTGTGTACATTTCTAAAGGGCGACATAATTTCAGAGTAGTACATTGTGTACAATTTAAGTACATCACCGAGTACGTTGTAATTTTGGTTTATTACAATTATGATTACAATTACCAACCAATCCACACTCGCTTATTATCGTTAATTATCGTTATTAAAATACATTAATTACTTTACATACTATTATCATTAATTACAGTTTCATTAAAGTATGGTACATCAATTACATTATTAAGTACATCAGTCACTTACAATTCTTACAGTGTTTTTATATTTATATTGGAATTAGAGCGAGAGGAGATTTTACGTTTTCAGATGTTTAATTTATGCTGTGATCATCGAATTGCGTACACTTGCATAAGCGTTTTCGAGTTCATTGCAAGAGGTGAACGCACTTAAAAGAAAGAGTAAAAAGAATACATGTGAACGTACTTACATGTAAGGTAATTATGTACTTCCTCAGTGGACATGTACGAATGCCTAAACTATTGTACACATAGTCACACAATAGGTTCACAATAGGTAGCTGAATGAATAATTAATAAAATTAACAAAAGATAAAGGTCAAGAAGGGACATGGATGTATGAATGAACAACATTTACATAATGACGTATAGAGTGTAAAGGTTTTTATTATGTTAAAGAATTTACAATACATTGAATACGAAAGATATCCACATACTAGATACGTGATTCATATTCAAGGTATGGAAAACGTGAAGGGAATTAGGTTACTTTTATGACGTCATTATTGGGAGAAATTAAAGGAGACGAATTAGAGACAAAGAGTGGGTATTAAGGACTAAGTACAACTACGGGTTCCATTCCTGTTATACTAAATTCTCTAACAAATGCAAAAATAGAAATATGGATACGACTAAACCATAGAAATGGTAGGTCGCATGGTTGTGACACTGAAACAAAATAGAAAGCAACGAATAAAATTTTTATCCAAACTCGCATCAGGCGACTTTGGTTCCTCATGTAAAAATGAATATGGATTATTCATTGTTCATGTTTACATATATATATATATATATATATATATATATATAATATATATATCATTCAAATATATGGTACCCATAGGGTACAGTGTCATAGGGACCAGGCACCTGGTAATGTTTCGTTTCCTATAGTTGTTACGGCACACCTTTGTACCCTAAGTTCCTTCATGCCCCCGAGTTTCTGTGCCCGAAAATTGTGGGTCCCTACAGTCAGTAGGGGTGGTTGGTTACCTTCACCTCCTAAGCACACTAGCTCCTTCAATGAGTCAAAGTTAACGACCCGTTGGTTCGCCAGGTTAAGCGTGATACCTTTCACCTTCACGATATATTTCAGCTCTTCCCTTCCCCCACCCTCTCCCTTACCCCATAGGTTTTTGGCCCTGTTGATACAAAGGAGTTAGCGTATGCACCATCACCATACTCATCCTTGATCTCGTCAGTCAACTCCCGAGGAATTCCCCAATAGGTGGCATGTATTCACCCTCCCTCTCTGTGAATATTACGCTATCTGTGTCAGCGTACAGCACCCTCCGCCAAGAGAATACAGTAGTCCCCAAAGCTTGATGCGTGCGCACGCCGTTGTGAAGCTGGTTACAGGTATGTTTGCAACAAGTGAGGTATCTGTGGCCAATTCGGTGATGTACTTTATTATGTACGTGTTACCTACATTCACGATCTCCATGACCTCTTTATCGGTGGCATTGGCATAATCCCACACCTCGTTATAACTCTGGGCAAAATAAACGTTCCCCTTGCCTGTATTCTTTGCAAACTTGCCCCAAAGACTATTTAGGCACAACTTTGCACTAAAACGCTTGCTAGGGTTCTAACAATATGGGCCCGGTCAAGTTGTATCCCTTCACGCTCACGGTCGCAGTAGCGGTAGCGCTGAATATACGCCGATTTTTCAACCTCGCTCTCAATCCCTCGCAGGTAGCCTGATGCTCCTACTTTATTCTTGAAAAAAGTATTTATATACGGCGTCAAAAGGTTGGGTAGCTTCTGAAACCTCCACACCTCACATATCTTCAATATTCTGTAACCATGGCGAACGGCTAAGGACAGCTCAGGACTTGTACAGACAGCTCTTTACCTTCCGTTGGTTGGTTTTATGATTACAAGATGCATTGTTCTCCTCTGCACACTTCACGCACAGGGGAAACATGAGCTTGTGATATATAACGACGGGTAAGATCAGCATCCATAAATCGCGACGGGGTAGCACGTCTACGAAAGAATGTCCGAAATAGTACTTGCTCAAATTTGTTGAGAACACCTCGATGGTGGCCAGCTCAGGTCCAACCAGTTTTTCAGGTGCACCTACAGGTACGGATTGTTCTTCATCACGTAGGGATATAAAGGACAGAAGTCGTAGTAATGGAGTTTCACGCCCTCCATAGGCGGAAAGTATAGCTTGAATGGGTTTGTACGCCTTACGAACAAGCTATCACCGCAATTGAGAGGATCCAACACCATTGAGCACTTAATCGTGTTTATTTCTTCAGAGTACTGTCCATCTGTTTCCATCCGTGCATCATACTCATGCTACCACAAGATCTTGTGAGTGAACTGGCTGATCGCGGGTGCGGGTCCATGCAAGACTGTCGGCAGGAGATCTAGCGTGGATATCTCCTACGATTCCACACTCAGGACGTAGGCATCCATGCTATCAGCAGCCGTTAAAGTACAGTCTTCTCACCAGTGGTACGGTCTTCGTTTAGACCATCAACCCAAAAACACGACCACTGACCTTAATGGGTACTTCTCCGGTGTTGAGGGGGTGTTTTGTGTATACTCCGGTCTGATGTTGTATGTGTATGAGACAGTAAATAGCCTTGTGCCCATAATTGCGTGGGTTGTTTCTGTGAATGACGGCTAAGGTGTCTTTAGGCATGAAAATATTCTTAAACACAGTAAAGCACAATGATGCGATTGTGAGTGCGACTTGCAGCGGATCGCATTTGAAACGATCTATGTACATCCTTCTAAAGGCTGAAAACATACTCTAAGCACGCTCACATCATTCACGCAATAACGTTCACATTCATCAGCTATATTGTAAGGATTATCTTCATTAAAACTGTTGTTGTAGCGGTCAAATATTCACGCTCATCTCACTCATGCTGTGTAGTTAAATTAATGTAATTTAAAGTGTCGCTAGTGGGGAAAGTGTAAGGGAAATACCCTTTTGAAACTTCAGCGGCTATACCCATCACCTTGAGTAGCTTGGGTAGTTTACAAGTTGTGAATAATAAAGTATCTTTAAACTTAACATTACCTCTTATCTGCAGTTGTATAAGTTTGTTTCCTCTTTTCAAGGGGTCGCCTGTAAATATCTCCGATGACTCGTGTTCAAGTAGTTTCTTATAAAGGAACTGTGTGTCAAATTTTGCCCCTTTATCGGCGAGAACATACACAGTAATTTTCTTGAACTTGTCCGCTAACTTGACAATATAGGATACAAAGAGTTTCACAGGACTGTCGTGTGCGATCGTTTTAAAAACGTTTTTTCGTTTACCACGTTTGTAATATTCACCACACTCGACTTCCATGCACTCATCGCAGATAGTCTGGCTTACAATTAGATGTGGGATAACCTCTTTTGTTTCAGGGTTTGTGTAAGTTTCTATACCGTAGTGCAGGGTTATAGAGGGTTTATTTTTAGGCTTAGCATCTTTCATATAACATACATGCTTTACTTGTACGATCTCACACACAGCTTTAAAAACATACACAGTCCTACGACGATCATCCATTCCAAATACAACTATACGAACATTCATTTCCTGCTCTACCATTCTCAGCTCTTCAGGACCTATATTACACTCAAACTCAAGCTTGCAATCTGAAGCCAGTTTACGGGCACGCTGCACAACCGTAGGCAGCCAGATATTATACACGATTGTATTTATCACAGAAAACATATGAGCTAAGACTACTGCTATAAAGCCGCAACCACGATCGACGTTTATATGCTTTCTATAAATAACTGGAGAATTGAAGTTAAGAGAATAAGGTGTGGTACTATAACCCGCAACCCGGAATACTCTGTCAATAGCTAACGTGAAGTTGTCCATATTGAAGGCTGTACTACTTTCAGAGGCCTGCATTATACGCCCAAAGATATATTCTATATCTACATCGGCCAAGCGTCTGAATGATATTACTACCCAAAAATCATCTACATCCCCGTCAACTGACCCGAACCCGAAGGATAACCTCGTCCAGACTTCACGTTCGTCGCTGTTTTGAAGAACAAACTCCACAATACGTTCAACTACGCGTCTCAGACCGTGTTCAACACCATTGCAAGCTTGAGTATGTCAGGGCCGGGGTGGGGTTAGCGGTGCGCAGCAGTTCGAATGTTATACCTTCCTCTACAGCACGAGAAGCTGCTCTTGTGGAGGATGTACCTGGAATTGAACACGAATAAGGGGGTACAACTTTAATTGAGGAGGGAGCAAGTGTGGGGGTTGTATCGTAAGACGTAGAGGGATGTGTTGAGTCTATTACTGGGGGTCTAGCAACCGGTGCACTCCTGGCACGTTTTATACCTGACGTGGAAGGTCCTTCATCATCATGCCTCCGCTTTGAACTGCCACGTGGTGGAGTTACAGGTTTCGCTGGTGAGGGTTCATCAGCGGCGGTGGAGTCTGTAACCATAACTACACTGTTATCGGGGTCGTCTGTAATATGGATGGTGGGGACATCATGCTGTACCTCTTCGTCATTCACGGTTCTGAGGAAGAAGAAGAAAAACAAGATTGTAGAGTATAAGGAACATCAATTAAACTTTTATAATATTTTGTAAATGTTCCACTTAGGGGTGTGACGTGTTAGAGATGGAATCTGTAGAAAAATTCAGGTTCACGAGCCCGTCCACGTGTATTATATCTGGCCCTACAGGATGTGGTAAAACTGTGTTTATGCTTAAAATCATTAAAGATTTGTGCATAAAGTAATATGCGTGCTATTCGACGTACCAGTCAGTTTTCAACGAGTACCAAGATGATATTTTGTTCCATAAAGGCGTATATGACGTTAATTCGTTAAAAAGAAATTGTCATTGTAATTGACGATCTCATGTTGGAAATGGATAAAACGTTTGCCGAGACATTTACAGTGTTCTCCCACCATCTTAACATAAACGTATTCTTCATCAATCAGAATCAGCGTAAGGAGTTTTTGGAAGTTTATAAAGAAGCTACAAGTCAAAGTTACGGATATTTGCTTTGTGACCTTCACCCTCGTAACACGTTTAGAGTGCTTCTAAGAACAAATATATTCCCAAACGAGCCTGAAATGGTGTATATTCCAGAATGACAAATAGGCTAAAGAAATAATGTGAATTAATAAAAATCTATCATCGATTGCCCCAGGCACTGCAGCAGATGTTTGTTAAAAATATCGACTCTGGCTTTTTAAAATGCATCTGTGAGATCTGCCTTAATGTTATAAAATATAATGTACCAATGAAATCCCCTACGTTGTTGAAGAACCTAATACGTACGCTCGCTCGTGAAAGTCAAACTGACGGGAAGAAAAAGCGAATTATTGTACAAAGAGGGGGATCATTCCTACCCATCTTATTTTCAGTTTTGGGACCTTTACTGACTAGATTAATATCATGAAGAAAGTGGTAGTGATTCCGCACGAGGTGTATGCTTCACTGCAAAGTTTAAAGAGTCCAGACACGGGTCAAGAACACCATAAAAGGAGGCTTAAAAGAATGGAAGGCGAATTGATAGACCTATTAACACAGTAAAAGGTCACCTGATGAGAAAAGGCTCTTATACCAAGAGACTGCAAAAATTTCTTCATGGGTACGAAGATTATAAGGATCCGACAGCAGACATTCCCGTGGTTGCTAGGCACAGCCTGGGCAACGATGAGCATGGCGACATAGGACCCCCTTCTGACGTTGGAGATGACCAAACAAAGAATAACGGTGCGACCCCACAACATATCGAACATGTATTAAAAAGCACCCTCCCCCATACATTGAGGAATAAAGGCTTAGGTATTTATAATCTATTGAGTGAGGCCCCCTTCATACAGTGGACCGATACAGGCGAGGTCATTGTTGAAGGAACAAGGGTACATGGATCGAATATCGTCGACATTGTCCATGATCTGGTAAGAACGTGGGATAGCCCCTCATCATCACGATGGAAGCATATTAAAGCAAGACTACAACAAATAAATGTCCCCAAAACATTGATATGAAATCTGAATAGGTTAAAAGACTTGAAGGAAGTCTCGCATGTGCCACAACTGAGTACGCCATCACCCCCAACAGTAGCATCTCTGAAGAGGAGAAATAAGAAACCAAACAACAACGGCCAACTCTATCCACATGTCTCTAAAATATACAAATGGCTAACATATTAAGAAAACGCTATTATGACATTTCTAACCCAGCCTCCTATGTCTCTGTCTGTACATCCTAACAACACCCTAGCCAACTTTGTAGCAGAAGTCCATGGGCCTATTGAATTGGGATGTGGTTCGTGTGAGGTTCGGATATGCGAAATTCAGCTATCCACCAGCTTCTTAAGTATTGATTATAAAGAGCCCGTTTTTACCGTTCTTAGAGATCGTGATGAGTGTGAAAAGGCAGGGGTAATTAGGGAAGAAACCATGCGTGCCGCCCGGAGTGGGGAGGCACTGTATTACAGTACAGTAGTAACACTAGTCCTGGGTCGTTATGGTTCGGCTGAGGATGTTGTGAGAGACTTAAACAGAAATTTTAAAAGTTCAAATCTTACGGCTGATTTAGTATACGAAATCGTAAGCATTGAAACCCCCCTGCACATGCTCTGACCCTAAAATCATAGGATAATAGAAATATTAAAGACAAAGGACTGTTCAAAATTATAACCTACGGCTGATATGGAGCAGCGCTCCAAAGAGATGCCTTTCACGAGGCACAATATGACTTATCCAGCTTAATGTATCAGTTGAAATTGGAGAAATTGGGTGATAGCTATCCATTCCCAGACATGTTCTCTCTTTACAGCAATATCGTGGAGCATCAATTTGTTGGGGAAATCCAGGCGCGCCTGCTCCACATTGCTCACATACCCAATCATAGAGAGAGGAGCTTCAGCATTACATATGAAAAACCTCACTATGTGAATGTTGCGACTAATCTATTAACAAATATCTCAATATATATAAGAACAATTGAGGGAAAATTTTCCCATTCGGTGATGGGAGCTTAACAGTTTAGCTGCACTTTCATCGCACCCAGTTATAATGACCCCGAAGGCCTTTGCACTCTATCGAGGGGTGAGATACCAGCATGGGAGTGGGCTTGGATCCATTTTTTCAACCATACTACATACGGCTGTCCCATTGCTGAAGAGGGGCGCTAGATACCTCGGGAGGAAAGCGTTACAATCAGGTTTTAATACGATAGGGGACATAATGGCGGGGGCTAAACCTAAAGAAGCTCTTAAAAACATTTAAAACGTACACGGGACAAAATCATCAAAGATGCAAAGAGAAAACTGCGTGGTGATTGGAAGAAGAGGGCTGTCCGGAAGAAGAGGTTACCAACACGTGGCATTAAACGTAAAAGGACATAAAAAAGAAGTGTTCTAAGCGAATGAAGCCTATGATTGATAATTTTTTTAAGTGATATAAGCTGAGGACATTGGTCTCAGGAATCATAGGCTGTTTACTACTTGTTGAGAGAGGTGGCACTATTTCTGACTCGTTATGGAACGCTTCATCCATCCGTGTAGCTCACAATGTTGTAAATCGGAACTGTCCCTCTTTGATATGCCCCCAACAAAAGTTTCTATTGAGCACAGTGACTTTATTACAATTAACCCATTAAACACAATTAGTTCCCCGAGTGCCTCTATAGTATTCGTGATACCCAGCTGACGCCCTTACGTTTTGATCCAAGCTGCATGCACATGTACGCTAAACTACGTATAGCCCATTCAGATGGAACGGACTGCGATGATAATAGGTTATATTTCCTGAAACAAACTTTATACACTCCATATTCAACGAGTGTAGTGTATATTTAAATCAGATCAACATCTCGGCAGGAACGGGTTATTATCATTTACGAGCCTATCTGGAAAATGTCCTCAATTTTTCAAAAGAAGCGAAGAATACCTTTTTAACTGCCGAGGGCTATTATCAGACTAAAGACGAAGACCGTATAATGGAGAAATTTATAAATTCTAAAAAAATATTCGAAAGTTTTGGACACCTGCATACAGACTTCACGTTCCAGGAGAAACTGCTTATGAACGGCATCGACATGAAAATAAAGCTCACTCGCACGAATGCTGAGATCTGCATAAATTTGGGAGCTGATCAAGAAGAGAGCGCAAAACCCTTTGTGGTTCATGTTATGGAAACATACGATACGGCGATTGAAACTAAGTTCAAAAAAACATATAGAAATTGAAAAAAATTTACTACATGCCACAGTAAAATACCCAATTAACAGAGTACAGATCAACCTATACATAGTACCTACAGGGTTGGCCTCGAGGCAGATAGAAAACGTGGCCCTGGGAGTTCTATCTAAAAGGTTATTAATTGGAATTCACGATCATGCTTCGGTGAATGGAAAATATAAAAAGAGCGCCTTTAAATTCGAGAATTTCGGTCTTAAAATATAACTCTATACGTCAATGGCGCTGCGTTGCATAAGGAATACTCATTAAACACCGTGTTCCCGCTTTGCGCGAGAGTGTATAATAATCTGGCCCATATTGCAGGTGCTTGCGATGAGCTTCGGATTGGGGTAACTCAGAAAGAATTCATTGATCAATTTAACCTTTACCCGTTTGACATCACTCCTGACTTATCTGCTAGTGTAAATACACACTTAAGTACACAACAAATTGGGAACATCTCTGTCAGATTGAAGTTCGCCAAGCCGATAGACGTGCCTATTAGTGTACTAGTATACCTCGAGTCACAAGCCCTAATAGAAATCGATAGATTCAGGAGTGTAGTCACTGACTTTTAAAATGGATGCGAATACACTTCAGAGATAGTGAATAGTGACCGAATCACACACTCCAAATTTATCGGTGATTGCTAAGAATAAAACATTGAAATTACCAACTATGAGAAAATGTGGTGCAATTATTGTCAATATCGATATTAATGGTGGCGAAGGGATTCATTGGTTTGCAATATACTTTAAAAATAGGGAAACAATGTAGGCCTCCTTTTTAACTCACTCGGGACTCGCCCTGACCCTGTTATTGTAAAATTTCTCGAACAGTTGCAGATCCCCGAAATTGTCTGGTATCCCTACAAATTACAAGGATACTTTAGTAATACTTGCGGGATGTATTGTCTCTCATTTTTCTTGCACATATCACGTGGAAATGAATTTATAAATTTTTAAAAATTATTCGACCCGTGTCACACTAAGCTGAATGATGAATTGGTATGCATGCAGGTAAAAATAAAGTTCCCATTTGTGCGCAATCGCTGTATTGTGTAAAGTTTTACTCGTATATATAAAGTGTATAATTGCAACAATATTGTGTAAAATATAAGATGTCCTCAATAATTGTAGTCTTGTGCTCTGTAGCTTATTTAATGTATGCTAATTCTGTAACTAATTTAAGTTGGATGTAAAACTTTACTGATTTATAAAACATGATTTCTATCATTTAATAAATTGACGAAAATACACCGTGTTTTGTTCTTAACCAAAATGAAAAAAAAGCTTACACTAGTTCGTTGGACCGGATGTGAGCCAATAGTCCAACCTCCGTATTCAGGTCACTTGGTTGGCTGCACTGTAAAACCTCCAAATCCCCGTTGGTTTATTTGCGTTTCTTGAAACTTTCACGAAAAGTGGATATAACACGTGTCAGATCGTCGTCGGACCTTTAAGAGAAAGTATAATTTTAAATTAACTTCATTAGTTCAAATTTTTCTAATAATTGCCATATTGTGTGGAAGGATGACTAAGCCCCTCACAGAGTATCGAGCCCCTGGCAGATATTAAACAATTAACCTATTCGATTCATCCACATTGAATCTTTTTTAATTAAAATCCATGTTTTCATCAAAATATACACAGAGGAGCACATATATAAACGACGGGCTATATGCGAATATTATAAAATAGGTGCGTGCAAATATGACTCAAACTGCATATACAATCACCCAACAAAATGCTTCTATATGATGAGGAATGGGAAGTGCAGGTATGGACCAAACTGCAACTTTTTTCACCCTCGTATGTGCAGACAGTCAATTACTGAGAAAGAATGCCTGAACATAGAGTGCCCGTATTTTCACATAAACGGTACCAAAGAACAGAACGGGAAAGAACAGATCATATTCGACATAGAAGTAATAACAAGAGCAATGAAACATATTTTAGAAGAAATGAGGATAATAAAAGCACCACATATGCACCACAACTCGAAAGAGTTCAAAGAAGAGCAACTAAGATGATTCCGTCGCTTAGGTCAAAGTCGTATGAGGATAGGCTTAAGGAGTTAAAATTGACTACACTTGAGACTAGAAGGCTAAGGGGTGATCTAATCCAGGTTTTCAAAATTATGAATGGGTTCGATAACGTAGATAGAGATAGCTTTTTCGAAATATCTCAATATAATAGGACTAGAAATAACGGGTGTAAGTTGACAAGTAGAAGGTTCGAGACAGCAGTTGCCAAAAACTTTTTTACGCATAGAATAGTAAATAGGTGGAATAGTTTGCCGGTAGAAGTAATTAGTAGCACGTCTATAAACATGTTTAAAAATCGATTAGACGCATATCTTGATAGATTGGGTATAGTTTAAGGTAGTAAAATTAAGGCTTTGTGGTTCGGAACCCACATAAAATTGTAGGTCCCCTCCGCCACCACGGAGGACATGCACAATACACAATTACGAACACAGTTAGGTAGAACAGCCATGAGTGGATCCTAGGGTCTTTGTTCGTCTGAAACATTATAACATTACGCACATCACCCTTCTATTCAACATCACCCACTAATAATACAACAACCACAGTGGTATCATGGCTGCAACCCCCAATACTCCCGAATGGAGCGGCCCAACCAATAACACCAAACAGGAACCGACATCGACAAGGAAACAAACATCATTTAGGAAAATCGAACACGAAGATTAGAAACCCGGTAAATGTATTATACAGAAATATACAAGGCCTCCATACGGACCATGCAGACTGCAAATTACAATACTTGCAAAATTTAGCTACGGAAACCAACATAGATATCATATGCCTAACGGAAACACACTTACATAAGTGCGAAAAAGGCTGAAATAGCATTGCTGGACTTCAACATATACAGAGCAGATAGAGTGGCTAGACGAGGGGGAGGGTGTTGTATCTACGTCAAAAACACATACACATGTGAAGTGAAGGTAAACAAATGAAACAGTACAGTTGAAGTTATTATATTAGAAGTAAAAGAACTGAACCTAACCATTATGAACATCTACAGACGACAAGATATCACAAAAAGTGAGTTCCAATTTGCTACAAATGAAATAGAAAACATTAAAATTATATGAAAATTCAGCAACAAATATTCTAATTTTCGGAGATTTTAATTTCCCATTCATATCATGGAAGAAAAATGAAGACGTTTTATATGTTGAGAAGTTTCAGGGCAACATTACTAAAGATGATAGAACCCAAGCAACAATGCTATTAGATATTATGAAACATTACGCCCTTACCCAGGAAATCTGTGAAGCCACGAGAAAGGAGAACGTTTTGGATTTAATCTGGACAAATAACGAGATAATAATAAATAAAAAAGTAACGCACACAAAGTTCTCCGACCATAACCTCATCGATATACAATTAAAGTTTGCACCCAGAGGTCCGGAAACGCATCCAAGATAGGCAGATGGAATATTTGAAGGCTTAAACATAAATTCAAAGAAAGTAAATTCGGAAAACGTAAATAAAGATTTAAAGGAGGTAAATTGGGAATTGCTACTTCACGAGAAGACTCTACAAGAAATACTATGTATAATAGAGACTGAAACCAAACCTATAATACTGAAACATATTTCAGAGAGACAGAAAAGAAAACGTAGTAAGCTCGAGGGAAAATCAGGACACTTTTCAGGCAACGAAGACAAACCGTAAAACATCTCCACAGATGCAGAACTAATGCAAAGAGACTCAAACTAGAGAGGAAACTTGGCGAAATAGAAATGGACCTAAAGCAAACATTCATACATAAGACAAACGAAGAGGAAAACAAGGTTGTAGAAAACATAAAAAATAACCCAAAATACTTCTACACGTTTGCGAAAAGGAAAATGCAGTTAAGGAGAGTATTGGACCGTTGATAGACGGGGAGGCCGAATACACAAATGACCCGAAAGAAATAAGCGAACTTCTTAGGGAACAATTTAAATCTGTGTTTAGCACCCCTAAGTCCGAGATGGAAGTGGAAAACCCAGATGAATTTTTCGACATAGATACAGATCAACCAAGAACAAATTCCGGCACAAATCCCTTGCTGTTCATAATAATGATTGCAGATAATGATGCAGATATTAAGGACAGTATTGTATCATGCTTCGCAAATGACCCAAAGATATGTAAGGAAATATTGAACGAAGATGACATAAGAAAATTACAAAACGACATTGAAACATTATTCCAGTGGGCAGAAGACAACATTATGAAGTTCAAAGAAGAAAAATTCCAACTTCTAATATATGGTAATAACAAAGAGCTACAGAAAAAAAGGTACAAAACTATGCAAGCCAAACAGATAACACCAAATCAACAAGTCAGGGATCTTGGAGTAATAATATCGTCGGATGCTGAATTCAGAGAGCACTATAAAATCAAAATCACAACGGTTAGAAAAATAATGGGAATCATCTGGAGGAGCTTCCTCAGCAGAAAAGCAAAGATCATGCTCAAATTATGGAAGAGTCTAGTCCTACCAATAATTGAGTATTGCTCAGTACTCACAAGCCCACACAGAAAAAGAGACATCGCGAACATTGAAACTATACAAAGGACTTTTACGTCTAAGATAGAGGAAACGGAAGGTGAAGACTACTGGTCTCGACTACAATCCCTGGAACTCTACTCTCTCGAAAGAAGGCGCGAGCGGTACACAATATTATACATATGGAAAATACTTGAGGGCTCTGTCTCTAACCTCAGAAATGAAATAGAAACAAACTGGAATGAGAGAAGAGGCAGATTTTGTACGGTCCCAGCTGCTGTGGGACAAGGGGCCATGAAAACGAGGGTGGAAAATACCCTAAGAATACGTGGCCCAAAGCTTTCCAATGTCCTTCCAAAAGAAGTGAGGAATCTCCAGCACACCGACCTGAATAACTTCAAGAACCAGCTGGACAGATTCCTGTGCAAAGTCCCTGACCAGCTATGCGTGGCTGGCTACGAGGGAAGGAGGAGATCAAACAGCAACTCCTTCCTTCACTAAATCCTGCAAATGAGGCGGAATGTTGTAGAGGGGTCGACCGCAGGTCGATCCTGAACCGTCGTTCAAACTCACCAAAAGTAACCGAAAGTATGTATATATGTATGTGTATATACAAAATATATATATATATATATATATATATACATGCTCATAAATAACAACAGAAATCCTAGCGCAGTACCCTGTAGTAAACATGTAAAGAATGCCTTGCAGTGAGCTTAACTAATTTTACAAAACTCTACCCAGGGGAACAAACGCGTAATAAAATTTCACTTTCAAAGGACACCGCGATATGTATATGGGAGGAGAGAGTTACGAGGAGTTACAATAAGATAAAATGACGATTAGGGTGCCAGGATCAAATAATAAACAGCAAATAGCTGGCCTAACCGGGTTGTTAACATATACTTCCATAAACATATATATGTATATACATATATATATATATATGGGAAGAGAGAGTTACAATGAGTTACAATAAGAGAAAATGCCGGATAGGGTATCCGGAACAAATAATAAACAAAGCAACTAGCCAAACTGGGCTCAAAAGGAAGATTAGCTAGGGGTACTAAGCTACGCCTACCGACGCTGGGTCTCGAACCCGTCGAATAGTTTTGCACTGCCATATTGTGTGGAAGGATGACTAGCTGGGTTACTAACCCCCGCCAACCGTCAGAGAGTCTCGACCCTCTGGGCTGATATTAAACAATTAACCTATTCGACACATCCAATTGATTGTTTTTTAATTAAAATCCATTTGTTTCTCATCAAAAACACATGCAGAGGACCATATATATATATATATATATATATATATATATAGGAAGAGAGAGTTACAATGAGTTATAATAAGATAAAATACCGAATAGCAATCCACGGCAAATAATTATCAGCATGCAACTAGCCTAACTGGGTCAGAAAGGAAGATTAGCTGGGTGTACTACGCATCTTCTCTCAACACCGGATCTCGATCCCGGTCGAATATCCTTTCACTTCAAAATGTGTTTATTATAGCTTTTTATAAAACTAGTTAACACTTTCAAGGGTTAAGCACTGAATGATACGATATATATATATATATATATATATATATATATATATATATATTATATCCGAGAATGATAACCAGATTTAAACCACAAACTAATTTTTAAATTATCACGTAATTATTCTATTTTCATCTCAATGGCCTCTTCATCCGCTGCTTCTTCCCTGCCGTCACAAATTTCTGCAACGTTTTGTGTGGAGAGAAAGATTTCTTGATCTGCCACTGCGAAAAGATGGAGCGTAGTCCCTGCAGAGAGGTCGTTGACTTCAAAGACCTGAGGGGAGCAATAAAGCTGATGTGTCTGACTGGAAGTGTCCATGATGAGAGAATGTGTAGTTACTCGTTGATAAAAATCACTGTTGTGTGATCCATTTGAAAATGTTCCCTTTTATATACCTGACCCCGATTGACCCCACTCTCAGAACCCCCCAATATTCGATTCGCGAGTTTCATGCTGGCTGTCAGAGAATTTGGGTGTGATCGTAGCGTTAGAGCGAAGTTTTCCACCAAACAGAGACCATGGATTCGTTCTCATACACCGCCCATTGGGTTGTAATTGGACGAGCCGCGAATTCTGGAGGCGGGTCTTTACCAAATATGCCTTATTTATTCCACAGATTTTTTTCAGAAATGGAACAATGCAGTAAGAGAGAGAGAGAGAGAGGAGAGAGAGAAAGTTTTGTATGAAAAATAAAATTTTAAAATGAAATTCTGAATGTCGTTTTCCTTAAATCCGAAACTGTACTGCATTGAGATTGCATTTTTAGTAAATTATTTTAAAAATTTATACTTCATTTGTATAAGAGAAATTAAGAGAAAATGCGAGAGAATGCTGGTTGGGGATTAAAATTTACGTTTCGTTGTACGCAGTCTTTGAGAGTCATTAGTACAAGATTTCTTATTGATGAATCCCATATACAGGTGTTCGATACGTCCTTCTGGAGCCAGGTCTGGTAATCATAATAATAACATTGGTGCTTTTAGTACGAGTATAAACAACATTGGTTGGTTGATATTATCGCACTTTCTTTAAACGTATTTTTTTTTCATTCGGCGATAATGAATGAATCATTTTGGAATATGCGGGTTGAAACAGAGAGAAAAGCAGTTTTCTGAAAAGTGTAAATTCTGAATATTGTTTTTCTTAAATCTCCATCGTTCTTAGTTAATTCAGTTGTGATTGTATGTCGTGATTATGTTATTGGGCTTCATTGCGTTTGAAATTATTGCTATATGCTGTGTGATTAATATTTGAATTTCATGAAATTAAATGAAAAGTGTGTATATATATATATATATATATATATATATATATATATATATATATATATATATATATATACACACACACACACACACATATATATATATATATATATATATATATATATATTGGTTTTTAGTACGAATATAAACAACATTAGTCGAGTTTAATTTCGATATTGAAGATCTGTGAACGTGTGTGTATATATATATATATATTAGACCGTTTCACGATTATATGGTAATTTTTCAAATTGAATTTTGATAAACGCACACACTTTTATTTTTTATATAAAGGAAGAAAAACAAATAGACAAAATATCATTTTATTTGAATGATAAAAAGGCACCCCTCAGATGGCACTTCTTTTACATTAATGGATAATTAGAGCAAATATAAGACTGAACGAAAAATATGTTTTAAAACAAAGCGACTTAAATTCTATTTAAGACATATATTGATCAAGAATATAGGGATTTCAGTGGCTGAGGGACCTCCTTTCTCTGATTTTCAATGATTTGAAAGGCCAGTTGTCTCTCTTCCTCACTCTCTGTGAGCTTCTCATTAAACTCTGTAGCCAGTTTGACTCCTCGTTCAGCACAGTCGTTGATTACTTTGACTGCCATGACCCGATTACGGTGCTCCTCAATGTCTTCAAGTTTCTTGGGAATTTCTATTTTCAAACACTTGAAGAAGTCTTGTGTTTGAGTTGTGACAAAACTGGTAATCTTAAAGTCATTGGGGTTTTGCAACATTCGGGGGTCCACCTTTCTTGCCCTCACTTTTTGAGGAGGCGCGTGGTGAAGGTTGTGGAGCATTAGAACCTTATCATCTTCAGTCACGAGGTTTGAGAAAAAGCCAAATCCTACAAGATCCTCACTCAAGTACCAACCATGGTTCTGAAGTTTTTTGAGGGCTGTAGCACCCACTTCCTTATCAACCTGGATCTTGTAGATATGTAGCATCTTGAGGAGGGCCAAATCATTTGCTGGAGCATCAATTCCAACTGGAGATGTATACCAAGCTTGAGAAATAAACTGTCACTGAAAAGGCGTTTATTCGTATCAGAGCTTGTTTTTCATGAGGGGTGAGAAGGAATTGGTTCCTAATAAGTAAATTTTTAAGGAATAGATGCCCTTTCCCATCCATCTAGCTCTGCTGTAAGCTCCTGGGTAGTGGAATCTGCTATCAGAGCCTTTATTTGTTTTAGGCATTGGACAACCAAGGAAGATAAGTGCAAGTTCTAAGTATTCCCTGTAGTCACCTCGAGTGTGGCCCTCTTGAAGTTTGGAGTTGATGAAAGAAATAAGCTTGTCTCTGTGCTTCAAGATCCAATGATCTAAAGATTCTGAGGTGAGATCATTGG
Organism: Bathynomus jamesi; assembly: GCA_023014485.1. Taxonomy (NCBI): domain Eukaryota; kingdom Metazoa; phylum Arthropoda; class Malacostraca; order Isopoda; family Cirolanidae; genus Bathynomus; species Bathynomus jamesi. Next base: position 1,400,400 of record JAJOZX010000100.1, read on the forward strand.
GTTCATAGGGCTTGTAATTCTGCTGATCAATGTTATCCCAACAATCTCTGAATCGATTGAATAATGGAATTTGTGGACCCGAAGAAGAGAAAAACATGTCAAAAACTGCAGTGATAAGAAGCTCGTGGATATGGTGGCGGCATGCCAGAAAAAGGAGTGATCTCTGAAGGGCCTTTTGGACGATGGTACAAGCCCCAGCATGGATACCTGTATTGCTTGCAGTAGTATCAAAACAAAGGCCTGCTACCCACTCATTTACTTGTGGCCATTGCTTCAAGACATCTAAAACTGCTCTCCCCATTTCTTCTCCCGTTCCAGAAATAAGCTTTGGAATAGACAGTAATTTTTCTAATTCGCCTGCACCAGTCACAACAATGGGCATTACATCAATCTTACCCCCATGCATGGATGGAAGAAGCTTTCCATCAAAATGAATTATTAAAGGGGTATTTGGTTGGAAACTGGCTTTAATGTCTTCTCCCATCTGCATCCGTGTTGATCGCCGAGACCTGTAGATAGAGGATGATGAAAGTGTGATCTCTTCAATTTCCACTCCAGCAGCTGAAAGGGCAGGTGCCACAATGTGCATAGCAGCTCTTGCAGATGTTCCAGTGCGGTCCAGAGCAGCCAAGAACTTTTTATCCCTAACAATTACACCTGGTTCAAGTTCTCCTTTTTTGAAGATGATGATGAGAGTGCTCTGTAGAACAATTCATCACCAGATGATTCTTCACTTCCTCCTGAACCGGAATTTTCACATTGGTTGAGATCCACAACCTTTGTCAATTGCCTCATTTCTTCCTTGATTTCCTGCGAAGTTTTTCCATTCTTTCCATGCTTATCTGTCGTGCTTTTGCCTTTCTTGAAAACTCTCGTTTCTGGACCCATAATCATTTTCCAATCGTTCCTTTGATCCTTAAGAAAATCTTTATCCTCCTGCAATTTTATTTCTGTTTCCACTTCTGAATGAGCTACATCGAAAAGCTTCTTAAGCTGGTGACAAATTCTGCTTCATTCTTCTCTTGGGTAGGAGTTCGTCGAGTTCGGTTCTTGACCAGCCCTTCATGCTTATTGTAAAGCCTTTTAAGCTTTGAGACAATATAAGGCTTGTGGGATGTAATTAAGGAGGCTTTTTTCCACATAGCAATAACTTCGTTGGCTACAGTTGCGCAAGCTACAGAGACATTTTGCTTTCCCACCTTAATGTGATGATAAAGACGTTTAAGGACATCACTGTTAGTTGGAAGCTGCTTCTCAGAAAAACCTCTTCCAGCACTTGTCCGACCAACCAGACTTCACACTTGTTTCTGGTTTTTGCCATAATTCTGAGGGAAAAAATTTTACCACCTGTTAGTCTTAATAATAATATAATATAATCATTAGTCACCACCTAAATTATATTATGACTTGATTACTGTAAGAAAGTTGTAAAGTAACATGAAGTAACCTTTCTAGAACAGTAAACTTGTGAAAATATCAGTAATTATAGATGAAAAAGCAAATAAAACATCATATAATCCATAAAGGGAAAAAATGGAAATTCTAGAATAGTTATCCTGAAGAAAGAATTTTCTAGAATTCTCTCTAAAGAATATAGGGGTGTTATTGGACCATTCCTGAAAATGACCTACTTATCTTCCAATTTTATTTATGAATTTTATATACCAAATTTAAGAGGACATCACAAAATAAATAAATATATTTGCCAGAAAAATTAAAATTTTCTCATGAGGGGTAAAATAGATATGCATTGAGGGGTGGGATAACAATAAGCTCTTGTCTTAATATTTTGCATGAAGTCTTTATTCATGACATATTACTTTTTTAGTATGTGTGCATTGAGCCATCATAAATTTCGATTTTTCGAAACGGCCTAATATATATATATGTATATATATATGTAGTTGGTGTGTTTGTGTGTGCATGTGTGTTTTTGTGTGTTTGTGTGTGTGTTTGTATGTACAATAATAATAACAGTGGTAGCTTTTTGTACGTGTATAAACAAAATTGGTTGGTACATTCATTGATGACGGAGGGAATTATTTCCGAGTTTAACTTCGATACTGAAGATATATGAACGTATATATATATATATATATATATATATATATATATATATATATATATATATATATATATATATATATATATATATATGTTCGTGCGTGTGTGTGTGTTTGTGTGTGTGTGTGTGTGTACACTGCACAATAATAATAATGGTGTGTGTGTGTGTGTGTGTGTATATGTGTATAATGTTGTGCGCTTTTTGGACAAATGGTTATTCAAACGATATATATATATATATATATACGTATATATATATATATATATATATATATATATATATGTTTATATATATATAATTGAGGGGTCACGCGTCTTAAGGTACCTAAGCGCCAAAATTTAAATTCGTCAGAAATCGCCTCCAAAGTTCATCAATATTCTGGCAATAGTATCTCTGTTATTATTTGAGCTAGAAGTTCATTTTTGGCTAAATTAGAGTTCTAAGTATGCTAATAAAGATGTTGATGAGTTTTTGGAATAGATTTTCATATTTTATATTTTATATATATATTTTTTTATTTTTTTATTTTCTTATTATGCCGAACTTTGGGTGAACTTTTGGCTGGCGATAGTGGTGAAAAAAAGTAGTTCGCTTCATACTGTATGTAAGGTTTTCAATCATACTTCTAGTGTCGTAAGGTCATTATAACCCAAACCACGCGATAGAGGAAGGTGAAAATAGTGATATCCATCAAAAACACGGTTTCGCTTGTGGTGGCGCTTAGGTACCTTAAGACGCGCGACCCCTCAATAATATATATATATATATATATAATATATATATATATATATATATATATATATATATATATTGTACCATCTGGCTGATAATGCTTCAAGCCCCTAGCTTCTACGCCAAATGGCTGAACTGGCTGAAAGACACTACTAAGCCCGGTGATGCTACCCTGAACTCTCATTATGCACCTGGATGTTCAGGTAAGATGTTTTCTCTCTTCCTCTCTTAGGTCTCAGCTTCTCCCCAAAGTTTGTTAGGTTAGGTGGACTCCCCCAGCTTGCTGGGAAGTCCCTCCTTTTTTGGCACCCTGGGTGGTTGGGGTGGCACCTTCCAACAAGGGGGGAAGGTGGTTGGCACCTTGCAAACATTTGATCAACATTGCAATTGCTCTGCACTCTAAACTTTTGCGGGCATAATACTATGCTGTTTAAAAGAAAAATATGACCATCTTCAAATATTTTGCAAAAGAATTCAGCCTACTGAGAATAAAAAACGAAACAGGTCAGCATTAAATAATAATGATGTCACCTTAATTTTTGTATATAAACTTGTGTAATCTTTCAAATTATTAATTTTTATTATTTTGATCTGACCTAGAGGCTGAAGCATTACCTGTAACGTTTTAGAGGCAGTAAACTACAGTAAGAGAATATCTCTGTCTTCTCCTTCCAGCCCTGCTTTCTTTAGAGAACTTAGTCTTAAAAAATAGAAAAGAATAATTTCCTGATACGCTACAAGAAGAATCGGGAACCATTAGATAATTTAGTAAGTTTCACAGAATTCTCCAATCTCCTACAAGAAAAAATCGGAGTGTAGTATAAGAGGAACTACTGCGATTCCCTACCCAGTACCAACTAACCCAGAGTGAGAAATCCGTTGCTGCCACCTAACCAGAACCCCCGTCATCCTCGAACCGCACAAGGCCATAGACGGATGGGTTAACACACACACACACACACACACATATATATATATATATATATATATTTCAAACTGGAAACTCTTTAGGCGCCAAAGTAAAAGGAGGAGATTGTAGACACCAATCGACCAGGGAAGTATTCCGAGGGGGACGTTAGGCAGCGAGTGAGAGAGAGAGAGAGTGCTGGAACTCCCGTTTCTTCTGTCACTGTCACCCTTAGCTGAACTTTTTCCGTGTCTCATCAACCGTGTGAGAAGTCCAGCACGCTCTCAAACACACACTTCTCCCTCTATTCCTCACGACACATACATGCATCGTTACGTATATGTACGAAATGACCTAACTTTTCCCGTATTCCCGAAATCGAATCTTTGGAATTCTACGTGCTCTGGCTACGGCTTGTATGCCAATCGCAAACTAAATAAATCTGCGCTGACTACCTTACTCCTAATTCTACTGACTATCAAAAACTCTTTGACTACGTCACTTCCAAAGTCGAATACATTCTATCCCATTCTCCTTGTGCTGAAATCTCCATTTTAGGTGATATCCACTACCATATTTGACTTTCCCCTCATTTCACCCTTACAATTTTTCTATCCTGAATGACCTAGAGCAGATTGTAAAACACCCTACTCGTATCCCTGATCGCCTTGGAGAAAAGCCCAACATTCTGGATTTATTTCCTGTGGAGAATCCGGGGGGGGGGGGGGTCGATTGAACCCCCCAAATCAGAACCACTCTAAACCAGAAAGCCCCGCTCCCAAAGCTAACTGACTGAACATACAAGTTATTTTACAAACACAAAAAGCATGTAATATACCCTTTTGTTTCATTTGTTTCAGATCGTTAGCCGACCCTGTGTCTTACTTTAATACTCAAAAGTCTAAAAAGCAATATTGATTCAAAGTATTTATTCACTAGAATTTTCGGTTTATCATACAATGTCAAAAAGAGTTAAACAGCAACCAAGAATTGACCGATTTTTGGTCCATCAAATTTGGTCCATCCCATGTCAGTGGCATGGTTAGTAACTGTATTGTAAACTAAAACAGTGACTTTAAAAACTACTTACAATTACTGATCGATTGCTCATATTAAATTCATTGTCTCTCGTTTTGACAGTGATGAAGAAGGACAATCTACCCGACTGCAAAGAGGATTCGCGGTAGCGCCAGTGATACCGGTTGGAACACGTGTCGTACGACAAGCTGACTCACAGAAAACCATTTTTCTTGTTTTGATATATTTTACGGTTAAGACTAAAAACTAAAGTAAGTTGAATCTTATTTCATTTTCTTAATATAATTATAATAGCTCCGCATTTTGTTTTTATTGCAGGTAACCCTGCTTGCCATGCATCGGTACATGATTTTGACGTTGGTGCCCTGTTGCGTTAGAAAATTCCTGTTAGATCTCTGCAACAAGCTGAAAAGTTCAATGTCATAACTAATCATTTTCAACCAGGAAAGGATTATTCTTTCCCCAAAGTGTTTATGAATGGTTGTAATCGGTCTTTTCAAAGCTCTTAGCAGCAACGCTATCTTTGGCTGGTGTACAGCAAGGAATGCGGTGGTGGTTTCTGTCTCCCATGCATTCTATTTGCTACGCGAGAAAACCTTGGTGCTCTCGTGAACAGCCCATTTACACGGTAGAAAAAAGTAAGTACGGTGTGCGGTCAACACGAGAACGCCCTTTACCACGTAGATGCTATGGTCGCTTATGACAATTTCCTCGCCACAAGTCGAAATCCTTTATAAGTATCCAGGTGCAAATTGAAAGTCAACGTACCTACACACTGCACAAAAACAGAGAAGTTATCAAAAGTGTGACAAAACTTGTCCATCTTTGTGGCAAACAGTGCATTGCCTTAAGAGGTCACAGATATGACAACACAGCCGTTCAAGACGCAAACAGGGACAATTTTCTTGCCTTGCTGGAATTTAGTGTCGACGCTGGTGATGAAATCTTTAAAAAACATTTAGCAACATGCCGCGCCAATGCAAGATATTCCAATAAATTAATTCAAAACCAAATTATTGGTCTAATTGGGGGTCAAATTAGGGATTCGATTATCAAGGAGATAAAAGAAGCAAAGTTTTTTTTCAGTTCTTTGCGATGAAGTGACAGACAATGCAAATCTTGAACAATTATCGCTTGTTTTGAGGTTTGTTTACAAGAATTGTATTATTCGCGAAGGATTTCTAGATTTTAAAACCACTGAACACATAACTGGGCAAGTCATCTCTCAACTGGTCCTAGGAAAACTGGAGCGGTTGGGTCTAGACACAGCAGACTGTCGTAGACAAGGGTATGATGGAGCTTGAAACATGTCCGGTCAGGCCCGAAGGGTGCAACGCATAATAGTTCAGAAAACCCCAAGGCAATATATGTGCATTGCAATTCTGATGTCCTCAATCTCATCATCGTAAAGCTTGTAGTCTACCATCTGTACGCAATATTGCAGGAATCATAACTGAGATTTCCAACTTTTACAATTATTCTCCAAAGCGACAGAGGTGTCTGGAGAAAGTAATAAGCTTGGATCAGCCAGAATCTCAAAAATCAAAGATCCGAGACCTTTGCCGCACTTGTTGGGTAGAACACCATGAAGCATATGAAACATTTGTGCTCTTGCTGCCAATGATTATTAAAACACTAGAAATTATTATAAATGAACCACAGTACCAGCAGTATAGTTCTGAAACACATTGGAATTGGGATAGAGAGACACTCCAAAAGCATACAATTTCTATCACACGTGTTGTTCGTTTCAATTTCTCATTTCCTTGACTGTTGCCGTGAAAACTTTGGCAATCATCAAGCCGTTAAGCATCAAGCTTCAGAAGAAATCAAACGACATCGTGAAGGCTTACAACATGATCTCGGACACACAGAAAGAGCTGAAGGAAGTGAAAGATAAAGCTGACGATGTGTTCAGGGGATGATACTCGCAAGCTGCGCAGATCAGTTCCGATGTGGGTACTGAACCCAGTGTACCAAAGACAATTGCCGGACAACAGCACAGACCAAATACTCCTCATGACACACCTGAGGAATATTATCGTCGTACTCTATTTCTTCCTTTTCTGGACTATATTATGCAGATGTCTACAAGGTACGTTTGTAGAACACAAACTTCAAAATTCTAAAAATCTGACAGTTTTCCGTAACAAGGTGGCAACGCCAACCGGTCTGGATCCGCCCACTGCATTCTCCACCTAATTAATGAACTCTTTTTGTTATAGATTCAGTCCCACTCAGAAGATGGCTCTTCAGTTACTTGGTCTTGTTCCAGAGTCACCGTTGAGTCAGCAACAGACATTACTGATATTTCTGTGATGTACGAGTCAGACCTTCCCATCCCTGGGACTCTTGACATCGAATATATGCGATGGAGGAGAAAGTGGCAGTCAGAGACCGCCAAACCAAACTCGCTTCAACCTGCATTAAAGGTAGATTATAATTCTTCGTATGCCCATTTGGGGAGACAATTCTTCGTATGCTCCGATTATTTAATATTTAATATTTAGTGTAAAATTTTCTAGCTTAATTGTAACTTTATCACTTTTTCTTTCCAGACTTGCGATGCCGATATATTCCCAAACATCAACTGCTTGTTGCGAATTGCTTCCACCATACCCGTCACTTCTGCTGACAATGAACGTGCCAACAGTACCTTGAAACTTGTGAAGGGGTACCTTAGGACTACTATGTCCACGAAGAGATTGTCGGGCTTGACGTTGATGAGCATTCATTACCACAAGCCCGTGGATTACGAAGCTGTAGTTCAACGGTTCGCTGAACAGCAACCCCGACGAATGGCGCTCGTCGATCCAGTCTTTGAGAGTCTGGAGATTAACTGATATCTCAGTCAACACAGAACACTGGACAATTTGTGTTTGGACTTTTTGGATGTGATAGAAGATTGAGGGAAATCTTTGTTTTCTGTGAAACACAAGTTTATTTATGCAGAAACTTGAAATACATTTACAGTATTACGTCGATACAATATATGAGAAAGAGTAAACTTCATCAACTTGAGTAGTCTAAGCATCATCATCCTGTTTGCATGTACGTTTTGTGTTTCGTATTCATCAATTATTACGAAAGAAATCTTTATAACTTGAAGAGCCTAATCATTTTCAGTAATCAATAAAGTAACATAAATATCATCACTGCTGCGCAAATAGAAGTCAACATCTTCCTTCCTGAATAATCAATTTTAAAATTAGAAAGAGCCGTTTTGAGCAGAAAACTGAGATTTGTTTATAAAAAACCTCTGAACAGTTAGCTTCTAACAGTGGCTGTATCCTCCAGCGCGGGACACGTCAACACGAAGAAGAGGCGACGTCAAACCGAAACATCAACGCGCTGGTGGCCAAACTTCCTCAAATCTTCGTGCGACGGGCTGTCTACGGTTGGCCAGACTGGCAGTCGACGGCCTGTTGCGTGGCACGGTCAGAGTGCCGATCGGCTCCCGGGGCCGGACCTATTCTCAGCGTGTTATTTTTTTCATTTACGGCGAGCAATTGCGTGCTCCCCGGAATACTCTTACTCTTAGGCGACATTAAGACTAATCCAGGCCCCACTACAACTTACACATGTCACCATACACAAAGACATAGACAAAATAGCACCATGAAACACATACAGAAGTATAATATTGACATATTGCAGTACAATGTAGATGGCCTCACAAACAAAATCATGCAGCTTAGGGAATTCGTACACAAACAAAACATTCACATAGCACATATACAAGAAACAAAACTAAAACGCACACACAAAACACCCACCATCCCTGACTTCACGGCGATCCGTCAAGATCGTACTGGGGGTCACGGGGGTGGACTCATCACTTACATACGTAAAAGCATTAGCTACAATGATGCCACCCAAAACATTACAAACACAATCCAAGCAGATAACACGATAGAAATACAGGAAGTTAACATTAAAACACTCGCAAAACGCAGCACCACACTAATCAACATTTACATCCCACCGGATAGTTCACCTCAGGTGCCAGCCAATTACAATCCACAGTTAAACAATCTGGCCTCTCTCACTATTGTCATCTTAGGAGGAGACTTCAACCCTAAAGACACTAGTTGGTGCCTGCACAACCAAAGCAACACCAGAGGCGCCAACATAGCCACACAACTAAACAGCCTCTTCATTCTTAACAATACAGAAGAACATACGCACATACGACATCAAGCAGGATACTCAAACTCCTCCTCAGACATAACGTTCTGTTCCCCTCACTAGCAACATATTCACACTGGAGAACAGAAAAACTCTCATCAGACCACCTGCCCATCATCATTACAACACGTTCTACACTCTGCCCCAACAGCCTTGGGCACACTTAGAGAAATTACAAGAAAGCTGATAGGGAACAGTTCAAAATACAGACTGAGGAACAATTCACCACATTAAACACTCAAGGCATTTAATCAGATCATCAATAATGCAAACAAATACATATCTAAGGGCAATATTAGGAAATACAACGCAAATTACACTAGAGAAATAGCCAACCTCCTAAGGCAACGTAACAACCTCAAACATAACACACAAACACCACACACAGAAGCCATAAAACAGCAGATATAACAGCTCAACACAGAAATAAACAACAAACTCAAAGAAAAACAAACAGAAACATTTAGGGAATTCATAACAACACTAAACCACTCCACAGATACATTCAGGCTATACAAGACTATAAACAGCATTACCCACTCTAACAGCGGCATTCACACCTCACACGCGGCTATCTCTCGCAGCCAAAATAATATCCCAACATATACACAACAAGCTAACATTGTAGTTCATCACTACGCAAAGATAAGTCACTTAAACAGAGACAACAACCAGAAACACGCAGACAGACAAATAGCCAGACACAACAAAACCTACAGACTCGACACGACCATTACACTCTTCAATACAGACCAGACCACCAACATCATCAAAAACATTAAGAATTCGAAGGCTACTGGACCAGACAACATATCTAACATACACCTTAAACACTTGGGCCCACAGGGAATATGAGCTCTCACAAATATCAGCACATATTCATACCAACACTGTATTATTCCTGACATATGGAAACAAGGTAAAATTATTACACTACTCAAACCAAACAAAAATCTAACAAAACCAGTTTCCTATAGACCCATTACTTTACTATGTACACCTTCTAAAGTAACAAAAAGACTAATCTTACAAATCACCAACCCACACATACCACTATCGCCTACTCAACATGGATTCAGACCTCACCACTCATTAAAGAAGATACTCACATGTCACATTTAACGGCAAGTCATCCAAAAACAAGCTTTTTCCGAACGGGTTTCCTCAAGGCTCTGTTCTCTCACCAACACTGTTCAACTTATACATGCATGACATTCCAACACCCATCGATAACAAGCTTACCTTATCATCATATGCAGATGACATCACTCTAACATCCACCCACAACGACATCGACACCACTACAAATAACCTACAAACATACATAAACAGTATACATGACTGGCTCACACACAATAGACTCAAAGTAGCGCCCACAAAATCAACCATCACCTTGTTTACAAGCAACACAAAAGAACGCCAGATAACTCCACAGCTTACACTAAACAACACCAACATTCCACACACTCACAGGCCCAAAATACTTGGGGTCAGATACAACACATCATTATCTTTTGCAAACCACATTCAGGACATTAAAAACAAATGTACGTGAAGACTTAACACGCTTAGGCTAGTAACAGGCACAACTTTGGACACCAGCAGGAAATAACTTCACTCATATACAAACAATATACAGTATTCGCTCAGTTATGGACTATGGTAGCCCATGCTGGACACCCATTATCTCAAACACACACATAAACACCTTACAGACAATACAAAACAACGTACTTCGTATCATTACAGGATGCACTCAAACAACACCAATAGAACACCTGCACACAGAAACAAAAATACTGAAAGTTAGGGAACATTTAGACATGAGGGGAACACAATTCATGGCAGCAGCGACAACTAACCCACAGCATCCTTGCCACTACATGTATAATCATGCACCGACACCTCGCACCATTAAGGTAACACCAGAGAGACATTATAACCAAATACTCCATTTCATGCCACGCCCCACAGACATCACAACAGAAAACACATACACACACAACTAAGCCACAAAACACTGACACGACTCGGTCCGAATGCGGTCCTAGTTGCGAAGCCGCCACCCATTAACAGGTCAAAGATCAGCCTGAGTAGATCGGATCGAGTTAACTTAGCACGATTCCGATGTGGACATCACCCCAACTTACAGATATATAAACACAGACTAGACAACTCCATAGACGACAACTGCCACCTGTGCCAGGACGCACCACAAACAACTGAACACATTATAACAGACTGTACCACTCTAGCACAACATAGAACATAACTGAACATCACTAGTGCGCTGAACCTCTGGTCCACTCTGGAGAGGGCGATCGGTTACCTGCGTGCAGCCGGCTTGCTCGATCAGGGTGGGCTGATCGGCTAAACAACAACAACAACACAAAACTTTGTCAAAACATATAATAACTTCAGTTATATTAATGAACAAATCTAGAATGATAAAGTATGATTTTGAAAAGAAATTTAGGTTTTGATATTGTGAAATTTTCGTAAACAGTGTTTCTTTAAGACTTATCACGAATTTTGTCTTTCCTTGTATAATTTTCTTGCAAATCAGTACATAACTTAGATGTTGTAAAAGCTACTAAACTTTAACAGACACCCCGCAAATTGTTTAAAAACGCGTTTTTGAGACCCTTAATTTTCAAAATTTTCCGGGGGAGCATGCCCCCGGACTCTCCTACAAGCCTTTGGCGCTCGTACCGAATCCCCTTCCAGCAAATCCAGATTTCTACCACTCATCCTTATTCTTACTCTGTCCAACTTTTTTCTCCGTTGGGCTCCTCCGACCACAGTCTCAAATGTTTCCTGCCCTGTCGAACAGTTTGGTCTATGAATCTTCCCAAGACGAGACGCCTTTTGCAATTTGACACCGGCGATTGGGAAGCCCTTAGGCAGTACTTCTTTGATTTCCCTTGGAATGATTATTGCTTCCGTGGCTTCGAAGTGCGCTGAATGCATCACGAAGGTGTTCTTTCGGGCATGGAGGCGTACATATCATATTCTTTTCCTACTACGAAAGGAAAAAAAAAGCCTGCCCTGTCGAACCAGTTTGGCCTATGAATCTTCCCAAGACGAGACGCCTTTTGCAATTTGACACCGGCGATTGGGAAGCCCTTAGGTAGTACTTCTTTGATTTCCCTTGGAATGATTACTGCTTCCGTGGCTTCCAAGTGCGCTGAATGTATCACGAAGGTGATTCTCTCGGGCATGGAGGCGTACATATCATATTCTTTTCCTACTACGAAAGCAAAAAAAAAAGCCTGGTTTAACTGTGCTTATTCTAATGCTTTCAGAAGGTACCATCGCCACCCAACTTCCGACTCTGCTTATTTCTGCTTGAAATCGTGCAAAATCTGTTCTTTGACTCGCCACAAATTCCTTTATAAGACAAAAATGTGAAAACCTATCTAATTATAATTTTCTCGCTCTTTCGGGCATCTCGTCAAAAGCCTCTCCAACAATCTTATTTCTCCGTTCCCTCCTATTTTCCATTCTGATGGCTCATTTCACGTCTCTTCGACTCCAAGTAAATCTTGGACGATTCCGGTGTTGTTCTTCCATCTCCTCCCCACGTCTGACTTAAACATGTCTAAAATTAGAATCTTTTTCAAAGATGTTTTTCCCGCCCTATCTGGGGTCAACTCTAGGAAGGCGTACGGTTCTGATGAGGTTCCTATTATTGTTCTGACATCCTGCCTAGGCAAACTCTTTCGTCTGTCTTTCATGTGGTACTTTTTCTTCCTACTGGAAGTTCGAGTTCATTCAGTCCTTCCCATAGAAGGATAACCTTCCAACCTTCCAACGATCGTACAATTACTTTGAGTTCTTGCCTCTCTAAAGTTTTTAAGTCTATCCATAATAGGAAGATTCTTAAACACCACACTTCTCACAGTCTTCTTTCAGACCGTCAGTATGGGTTCCGCAAGTGACGCTCTACTGGCGACCTTCTTGCATATCTCTGATTCTTGGTCATCCTCCTTTCTGGATTTCCGTGAAATCAATGCTATTGCGCAAAACAAATGAAAATCCTATGATGGGGTCTGGCACAAATGCTTAATAACCAAATTGCCCTCCTTCGGTTTCTATCCTTTTGTTGGTATCTTCATTTCTGATTTCCCTTCTGGCCATTGTAGAAGGACACTATTCTTTCACTAAAACTATTAATCGTGGTGATGGCAACGATGTTTCGGGACTATGAAGGCGTTTTTCATGTAAAATATATGCAAAAAAAGGGACAACAATAAATGTCACTTCTTATTGTGAAACTTTACACCGACTCCGCACGGCTATCAGAAGAAAGCTTCCGGGGGTACTTACTGCACGTGTGGTGTTCTTGCATGACAATGCACTTCCTCACACTGCAAATCAAACACGCCAACTTTTGGAATCGTTCCACTGGGAAGTCATGGATCGTCCCCCAATAGTCCTGATCTTGTATCAAGCGACTTCCATTTGTATCCAGCCGTAAAGAAACACCTCGGCGAAAAACAATTTCAAAACGGTCCTGAAGCAGAAGCGGCCACACGAAACTGGTTAAAAATTAAGGACCCTACATTTTACTCGACCGGCATCGGAAAGCTTGTCCCACGCTATGACAAATGTTTGAATCTTTTTGGTGATTATGTAGAAAAGTAGTCATATGTTGTTGAAATACTTGTAATAATTACTTGCCTTGTAATAAAACATTTTTTTCAAACACCTTGTAAACTGACTTTTTGAATAACCCTCGTAGATAAGATTAACGGCCTCAAAATAATATGTTTAAAGACATGCTAATTTATATTGGTTTGTTTCCAGACCATTTGATTTTATTTTGTTTTCCGTATATATTGTGTGTAAACCTGTATAATATTAAAACCGGTGAAATTGTGGGTTTTTAAATTAAGCTAAATTAGAAAATTTATCTTGTTTATTCAGAGTACAGGAATTGTTTTAGTAAATTCTTTTACAATTAATTTTGTTTTTTTGACTTTTCTTTTGTTTTTATTCATTTTTTTTTATAGGTAGGCTGACATTTTATTGTTTTTTTTGTTCTTTCATGAGTTCTAATGCAAATTCCATACGTGATATTTTGTTTATGGTTTGGCTGGTTAGTTAAAAAAAAAAATTATTCTGGAATTATAGTTTATTGTCATGAGCAGTGTTTCTGCTTAAAATTTTAATTCGGGGTATAAATATTGAAACTTTTTCTAACGTTAGCGCGTTTGTATAGAAAATATTACAAAATTATTTTATTTCGGTTAGGAATATTTTTACAGAGGTTCACTTACAAAAAGTGGACACTGGCTTCGGAATGCAGTGAATTATTTTAATTTTTTATTACGTAGTATGGTTGCGCTGTATTTTTGGTTCATAATATCTTTTCATATTTATCATAATGAAAATTTGTATTTAGTTTCACTTCGAAACGATAAATTGCTGGAGTTACTGTGAATTGCAAATCATGCTGGGTTTCGTGTTGAGGGACAATTGTCTCTCAGATGTAATTTGTAAATTATAAATTTTCTTCCTGTGAAATTTAGCGTTGCAGGTTGAAATTAATGAATTAAATTAATTTTTGGTATTAAAATTTCAATTTTGTTATTTAATGATTATAGTTTGGTAATTGTGTTATTTTTTAAACTTTATTTTGGGTTTACTTGTGCAGTTGGAGCTTTAGATTGATTGCTGACCAGAAATGGAGCATTTTTATATTGCTAGTAACGTTTTTGTGGCATCTTGTGGGCTCCTGTTGTCCTTTCCCCGATTAAGTGTTAAGTTTGTTTATTTTTGTCGTGGGTTGATGACGTGAAGTTTCTGGTTTTCATTTTTGCCTTTTGTATTAAATTGTATTGATGTTATCTCTGAAAATAGTTTGTATAATAATATTTTTTTAAATTATAATGACGGTTACTATATATGGGGGCATTCATAATTACATACAGTGCAATTTTGTTTTTTTTATTCTCTTCCTCGATGTAAATGCCATAAATGACCTTGTTGGTAGTCAGGGCGTGATCAAAGTTTTGTGAAATTCTGTAATTTTTGTCATACTGTTTATTAAATTTGGCCACAGCAAATTATGGTTACGATTTCGAAGTGAAGTATCGAGAAAATTTTGTAAACTAAAATGTGAAAAGTGATAAATAGTAGCAGTGCAAACTTTTAGATATTTTTCTTTAAAATTTTGAAAAGCTCGACTTGGAAGGAATTAAGTTGAATCCGGATTCCACCGATTGCGTTTAGTGGACCCAAATAAGGAGAGAGAGAGAGAGAGAGAGAGAGAGATCTTAAAAGGTCTTGCGGCCTATACCGAGGAGGTACCAATGGCGACGGGTGCCAGGGAAAAATTCCTACACATTTTCACAGCTAGCTTCTCGAACAGCCACCACAGA
Source organism: Bathynomus jamesi (assembly GCA_023014485.1). Taxonomy (NCBI): domain Eukaryota; kingdom Metazoa; phylum Arthropoda; class Malacostraca; order Isopoda; family Cirolanidae; genus Bathynomus; species Bathynomus jamesi. Next base: position 1,415,716 of record JAJOZX010000100.1, read on the forward strand.
AGACAGTAACACACATCCTCAAATAGTGTGCAAGATTCAGTCTAACCTTTCCTTGAACTGATCCACAGAGGAACTGTTTACAAATTCTGTTTCATGTGTCACAGCTCTTGTAGGTAAAAAAATTCCCACACACACACTACTGCTAAACCGTTTCAAATCCAACTTCCAACCATTGTTGCGAGTTGAGTTATTTTCAAACTCAACATGCCCCTAAAATCGAAATCGTTGAACCCGTGTAGGAGCTTAAAAACCTCGATGAATTGACCGCGCAGCCTCCGAGTTTCCAGTGAAAACATATTCAGGGCGTGTGAACGTCGATTGTAGTCAGTGGCGGATTATCACTGAGGCTACTGAGGCTGAAGCCTCAGGCTCCCATGCTTGAGGGGCCCCCGAATCAACTGAGTTTCGATGATATAATTCGAGATTTTGCAAACTTCTTTGATTAAATATGACAGAGTACACAAACTGACAAAGTCCCTGTTTCATTTTATGTTTTATAGGCCCTAAAGTAAAGTTTGTTTAATACTGTTTGGTTTTGGCAAACGGCAAAATACACTGTGTTAAGTTTCTTTTAAGTTTGTTTCTCAATTAGCCTGACCACCGTACATATAATTCGACTCAGTGGCGGCTCGTCGGTAGGCACTGCGGAACTGCAGTACCCCTAAATTTTTTATTTACAATTGAAATAATCAAGAACAATATAAGGATGAGCTCACTGAATAACCTTTTCAATAACTTTTGAAACTTTTATTCATTTTTCAATGCTCATCCTTTTATGTCAGTAATTATTTCAACCCATTCTCAGAGACAGCACCCCTAGAATTTTTATCACGACCCACCACTGTAATTCGTGTAAATGCACTATGTACTGTACATGTACATGTATTGTTAATAAAAAGCTATAGAAAAGGCCCCCTATATTCTTCATTGCCTCGGAGACCCCGACGTGTCTTAATCCGCCTCTGATTATAGCCCATATGCCTAACAGAAGAGAGTAACTTTGTGGCTCTCATCTGGACTTGCTCCAGCCTGTCAATATCTTTCCTGGGGTGGGCGACCAGAACTGCACAGCGTATTCCAAGTGAGGCCGAACCAGGGGAATTGTACAGAGAGAGCACAATCTCCTTGTTCCGAAATCGAAATTGTCTCCTAATATAACCCACCAGCTTCTGGGCTTTCTTTTCCACCTTTTCGCACTGTTTGGTAAACTTAAGGTCGCTGCTAATTAGCATACCCAAGTCCTTTTCCAAATCAGTGACCTCGATATTACTCCCCAACATGGAGTAGTCCGACTTGGGATTGGCATAGCCATTATGCATGACCTTGCATTTACCGTAGTTGAACGAGATTTGTCATTTTTCGGACCACTCTCCAATCCTACGTGGGTAGGAAAAATAGATAAAGAGAGAAAGCGAGAGAGAGAGAGAGAGAGAGAGAGAGAAGAGGAGAGAGAGAGGGAAACAGAGAGTGCCTAATGTGCTACGACTTCAATCAGGACAGTTTCTATCGAATTTGGCAACTGATATTTTAGGATAGTTTTGGTCCCACTTTTTCGATACTTGGCTGAATGTGCGTCTTACTACTCGATAGGAAAAACCACGAGCGTTTGAACGACTGTTTAAGGCTTTATTCTCCATAGAGGCACACAGTAGGTTCATTGTGAAACCACCTACGGCCAAGTAATCGTTTGATTAATGCCAGGTAGGGAGCCTTTCAGTTCGACGTTGCAGATGAGCAGCGCTCACCGAAAAAAAGTTGAGATGAGAATGGCGAGTTTCTTCGACTTCTAGAATAGCAAATTTCACCCAATTCCGTTACGTGGTTCCACTTTCAGATATCTCCATCCCCTGGTCCTTTTTGAATTGGATGATATCATTTTCGCCGTTTTTGGAGGGAGAGCGGAACCTCCAAACGTGCGAGCTGTTGCATGGTGATGCAACCCCTTGCATTCTAACGAAGTGAGAAGAGATGCAATTGAAAATTTAAAACGTCCGTTGTCAGCTTTCGACAGACACAAAGACAGCGAAGTGTTATCGGAACAACGTCCAGAAATTGATATACACTGATTATCATTTAATGAAATTATAAGTGAAAGGGTTCGGTCATTGCCAAAGTTTTTTCTTTTTCTTGTTTTGTGTAATAGTATGTGCGCTCTGGTCAGTACGTTTTGTAAGCATGTTCCTGTTCTTTCTATGTTGCCTTGATAGTAACTATATAACTATGTGAATATTTTTTTCGAATGTAAAGCGACCTTTGATGAGAAATCGCTGGAATAGATTGTGAACTTGAAATTTGTTGTAAGCAATTTTAAGAAAGTTAGTCTTCATTTTTCCCCGTAACAGTTTTGTTACAGGTTGTACGTTTGATCATTAGTGTGAGATGTTATTTTATGTAAACGTTGTGTAAATAACGATAAAGAGTCGTCTTTTTCTCTCCTCCCTTGTTTTGTTCGCTCGAACTTCCAATGGCGACTATGCGACCCGTCTACCCATTTGTAAGACACGGCGAACCGAGTGTAAAGCAGTAACAAAGAGTAATAATTAAAAGAAAGGGAAAAGTAGAAATAAGGTCCTTTTTTGATTTTCACTATGGTACGCTTCTCATGTGTGGGGTGGTTCAACCCATACAGCTCTACCTGACAGGGTGGAATCAAAGGTTTTCGCCTCATCAATTCTCAACCTCTTACTGACTGTCTTCAAACCCTCCCTCCTCACCGCAATGTAACCTCATTATCTCTTTATTATCGCTATTATAACGGATACTGGTCTCCTAATCTCTCTAACTGCATGCCTCTTTCTTTAAGGAAAGTTTGTAGTACCACAGTTTTGAAACATTCTCATCCCTTTTCTGTCGAGTTCTTTAACGCAAGTTTTAATTGGCACTGTCAATCTTTCATCTACTCAAATGGTTAACTCTTGAACAGTCTTCCTCAATCCATCTTTCCCCTTTTCTATGACCTCCATCTTTCAAAAGCAATGTCTAGGCATCTCGAAAACTTTGGACTTTGGTTTTAGTTTTCTTTTTTCTTTTCCTCCTTTCGGGGGCTAATTTTTGCGGGTGATCGCCCTTGGCTCCTCGTTCCTGTATAAAAGTGAGAATAATGCTTCGTTTTTAATTTCCCCACCCTATATTTTAAACATATTTTAAATATTATTAACTCTACTAACGGCTCAAATAAACCTTAGCCCCCCCCCCATGGCCTAAACCATTAGAGGTACAGTAAAACTAAACATACCTTACAAAAGAGAATTTAATCCTGCATTTAATGAGAAACAATTAAAACTTGGTGTTCCCGCCATTGGCTTCCAAGACAGCCTGAATTCGCTTTGGGTAGCTTGCCAAAGGTGACGTGAATAAATCTTGATCGTTACGCAAATTTGCTAAAACAGTTTCAATGTGTTGCATCATTTTATCCTTCGAAAATCGATTTGCTGCAGGTTCTTGAAACAAGAGACATTCAACCTTGTCCTTTATAACTGATCCAATGTGTTCACAGACGTTCAGGTCAGGAGAATTTCCTGGCCATTCTTCATTTCCAAAGAAATCGATGTCATGGTTCCGCAACAACTGTTGAGGGGCTAATGCCTTAAAGCAGGGGGCCTTATCGTGCAGAAGTGTGACCTGATCGACATCCATAACATTGTTTGGGTTTCTTAGAAAAGGAATGACATGCTGGGATAGAATAATATCACGAAAATACTCCATCCCAACTCTGACCATTTGGCTTCAGCACCCCATGAGCTTCTTTGCAGTGAACAAAACAAACACACCAACACCGTCTGCACTTTTTAATAATTCGCGATAATGTTCATTGTCATCGACTTCATCTGGTGTTGTGGCCGACACTCGATTATTTTAGTAGTTAGGCCGACGTGTTACGTAAACAAAAAATTCATCGGAGACAGCTAAATGCATGAAATCATCCACATCCCAATCTTCAAGATAATGGGCAAACCACATTCTGTCATTGATGTTAAGTTGAGTTTTTCTTGGCTTTGGAAGTTCATGTCAAGGCTTTAAACCTTGCCTATGACGGTACAGTCGAATGATCTCACCACTAACGATCTTTCCTCTCAACACTTCGATCTCTCTAGAAAGTTTAGCACAGCTGTTTTTCCGCTTACGCGTACCGCTTTCAATGATGTCCTTTGTTTCCTGAGAGAGTGGCAAATTTGGGCGCGCAGATTTGGTTGTATCCATTTCACATCCATCCAAAGTTTTATTCCAATTTCTTTTGACGAAGTCCTCTCTTCTTCGCAACTTTTTGGCAACCCATGAACGTGTTATAAAGGTTGCTCCAGCATCACGATCTTCCCGAAATGTTATTGCTCGTATGCGATCTATCACACGTTGCTTCTCCGAATCACCAATTAATTGAGAAGCCATTATATTATCACTTTATCAGTTAGAGTAATTTTAATACCTGCAATAAATAAAAATTTTTATATATTTTTCTAATCACTAAAAACTATTTCGATATAAGTAAACATGTAAGCTGCAAAATGGGGGGGCTAAGGTTTTTTGGAACCTCTTACTTTTGAAAATTTTTGCTGTGGCGCCGATAGACATCCGTAGTTTGTGTAGAGTGGAAGTCGTAGTTAGCTGGATACAAATCACTGCGGTTCTTTAATGGGTTTCATTTTGCTTGATTCAAGGGTTTATTGGCAGATGTCACCACTTGACTGCCGTCCATATGTCGAGTTGGCTACCGATATTTTCCATTTATTTCATTCCATTGTTCACTGTGGCTGAAGAGGCATTTAATTCTCAACTATTATGTGTTCCGCTAGTGATCTATCTCCTTTCTGTTTTTAATAAGTAACGTGCAAAGTTTTTGTCGAAGACATTGTCAAGACAAGAATAGCATCATGACCTTGCCCATTGAGCTCACAAATTCGTTTTGATCAAATCCTTATTGTTATTTCCCCTTCATAACAACGTATCTGTCGCTTGAATGAGTGGAAGCTATGTTTCTCACATGGAGCATATTGCTCAAGCTCAAAATGTGTCGTTCTCCACACGTCCGATACGTTACGGCTGCAAAGAAGAGAAAGCACGATGCAGAGTATCTTAACTTTGTTTTCACGTTCCAAGAACGTGATGGCTTGTACTTGCCACAATGCATGGTGAGCTACGACTCGAAGTCATAAAGGCTGGAAAACCACCTGGAGACAGGCCATGCCGACCTGCAAGAGAAGACTCTTGTCTACTTTCAGCGCTACGCCAACGGACTGAAGAGGCAAAAACTGGACACCAATGGCACTTTTCATCAACAAAGCAACCACATCGTCGAGGCTTCTTTCGTTGTCGGTTTCCAGATCGAGCAGGAAAAGAAACCTTGCGCGGACGGAGAGGAACCTGTGCTTCCATACGCAAAAGAGATGATGTGTCTCGTTCTTGGAGAAGAGTGGGTGCAAGTTGAGACAAATATCGCTTTCAAACAACACAGTCCACCGCCGCACCACAGAAATGTTGTCTGACATAAAAGAACAAGTATTCATGAAAACCTCATTCATCAAAACCTCCCCACTGATCGCTCAGTAGCTTTATGACTCTGCTGATGTGTCTCTGTGCTCGCAGCTGCTCGTGTTTACACGGTACGTGAAGGGGATGAACATAAAGGATAAATTCCTGTTCTGTCATTCGTAGGAAGCAGCAACCAAAACAGCTGTCATAAACGAGATCACTGCCTTATTTGATCATTATGGATTTCATTGGAAGAAACTCGCTGGCATCACAAACGAAGCCCCAGCCATACTTGGGTCAAGATCAGGATTCCAGATTCGAGTGAAATAGTGAAGGGTGTTTACTCTATGATCCACGGTGAAACCCTCAGCGGCATCATCAAAGTTGTCAGCTACATCAGAGCAGAAGCTCCTAACTCCCGTCTATTCAAGGAGCCCTGCAAAGACATGTATTTGGAACACTAAACGCTCCTCTTTCTTACAAAGATGCGATGGCTTTCACGGGGAAATGTTGTGAGTCGGGTGTTCAAACTCTGTGAAATAAAGATTTTCCTCGAAATGCAAGGCAAGCATAACCTTCTCAGTCTCTTCAACAAAGATAGCTTCGACTCTCTAACTGCGTAGTTTGTCGAGGTCTTCGATCATCTGAACAAGTTGAATTTGGAGTTCCAGAAGAAGGATTAAAGCGTCATTTCTCTGGGGAAGGAAAGAGGAGGCTGGAAACAATGTTATGTTTCATACCTTCTCTGAGGCCGCAGAAAATGCTGAACTTAATGAGGCAGTGAGGGTTGAAACCAAGGGGCATGTGACCATTCCTGGGGTAGAGTTATCCAGTTAATTTTCTGATGTTGGCAGCGACTTTCCTCCGAAGAGAAATCCTCTCACTTGTGAAGTAGAGACTACTGCAGACAGCGCTCAGGGAGAGTTTATTGAATTCATTCATGACTCGACGGCCAAAAATGCATTAGTTCAAAATTTGCTTTCCATGTGTTGCTTCCATTTGCATGAACTTACGTTTCTGAACCTGGGTGTTCATCGATACTTGCAGTCAAATCCAAGGCTAAAAATAAGCTGAGAGTTAGAGATGATCTGCGATGTGCACGGGCCGTGACTGGACCTCGCAATAAAGTCCTGGTTTCGAAAATCCAAGGGCAAAAGTCTCACTGAGAGCAATTTTGGATGCTGAGAGCAATTCATTTGGTAGTGTCAGTGATCGACTGACATTGATGAGAACTGCAGTACAAATGTGTTTTCAGCGTAGTATTGATAATAATATTCTAATGATAGCTAAATAAAAGAATGAAAACTGAAAATAAATATATCGGCTGAAATCTGAGTGATCTTTACTCTTTTCCCTAGGTATCGTGTCTTTTTTGCGTTCAGGGGGTCCACAAGGCAGATATAAATAGTTGGATGCTTAGATTAAATTTGATAACACTTTTCAACTGTGTTTGATGGTTCAGAAGAAATTGTCTGTGCTAATATATACATGTATATATGAAACAAAATAGTGACCGTGGAAAAGTGTTAGTATTTAGGGAATGATAGCATTATGTGAGAAAAAACTAAAACTAATGAGGGGTAAGAAGAGTAGAGTTAGGGATTAATTTTGTTTGTACAGATAAGTGACAGGCCTACTCATGAATGGTCGGTTCCGTGTATAGATAGTTGGATGGATAGATAACAGTGAGATTGGATAGCTGGAAAGGTGGTTGGTTGGCTAAGTAGAACGATGGTTGTCTGGTCGCATGGTTAGTTGGATAGACGGTTATTGTTTAGGTGTACAGTTGCGGAGGAACGTTCGTCGACGTCCTTATATGACTATAATATGTATCTATATGTCGAAATCTCATTGGTGAAGTTTTGGATGCTGATTGGTAGGAGATTTATACCGGGTGTACATAAAATCAGGATCTATTTTTGTGAAATAATTATTTTTTTCTATTTTTTTTTCAGAAGCCCTTAGAATGAATACAGAAGAGCGTGTGGCAATAGTAATTTGGCGAATCGAGGGAAAGAAATACAATGACATCAGAGAGAAGTTTAGAAGGAGATTTCATAAGCAGGGCCAATAGACAAGACAATACGAAAATTGGTGAACAAATTTAAACGAACGGGATCTGTAAATGATGAAGCAAGATCAGGACGACCGTGTATGTCAGATCTTACCGTGAATGCAGTACGCGGAATTATCACTGAGGAGCCACGTACGTCCGTTCGTGCTGCATCACACAGACTCGGCCTCCCGACGTCATCTGTGCACAAAATTCTGAAAGTTAATTTGCAGAAGAAAAGCTATCATTTGCAGGTTTTACATGATTTACATGAGGAAGATTTCCCTCGACGAAGTGCTGTGTTTGCTGATCTCGTAGAACAAATCTAGAGTGATAATTTAATGGACAACATTCTCTTTAGTGATGAGGCCACTTTCCATACGTGTGGAAAAGTAAATCGCCATAACTGTCGAATTTGGGCAGATGAAAGACCGAATGATTTCGTCCAAAATTGGGAAAGAGACTCACCTAAAGTTAATGTCTGGATGGGTTTAACAAAATCTAAGGTTTATGGTCCTTTTTTTCTTTGCTGAAGCTACAGTTACGGGGCTTATTTATCTGGACATGTTGCAGCAATTCCTTGAACCTCAGCTGATTGGGGATAGGATTGTTAGTACCGTCGTCTATCAACATGATGGTGCTCCTTGTCACTATGCCAAAATTGTTCAGGATTATCTAAATGGACGTTTTTCAAATCGCTGGATCGGACGCGGAAGCAACAGACCTTGGCCAGCGAGATCACCAGATTTAACCCCTTTAGATTTCTTTGCATGGGGCTTTATCAAATCGCACGTCTATCAGACGAAGATTACGAGTCTTGAAAACTTACGTACACGTATACGAACTGCTGCAGATAACATAACCCCGCAAATGCTCCAGAATGTGTTTAGAAATGTTGCGGAACGATTTGAGCTGTGCAGGGATACTGATGGGCGTCACGTCGAATCCTACTCTTAATTATTTAATAAATGTTACCACTTTATCATTTTATGATTGAATTCCATATAGTTTCCAAGTGCTTCACAAAAATAGATCCTGACATTATGTACACCCTGTATTATTGGAAAATGCGTTACAAAGAATGAATTAACGATTCAGGTACCTAAAAACCTCTTATACAGCACATGAAGTGACCCATCAGGTACGAGAAAATTAGGTTGCATACTGTAAATAGTCAATAATATGGAGGGAAGGATAAGTAGATGTGTATATACAGTATACTGTATATATATATAATTTAGGGTGGTCCAAAATTTTGGCTAAAATTTCAAAATAGTTGGAAATGCTCTCCACATGGCTGCTCTTATTCCTTTAGATGTGAAGTGATTTTGCACAAAATATCTGTCGATTCAGTACATAATAAGAGGTCGCTATGAGTTTCACATTTTCAATTAATTAATCAGCCAATCATTCTCTACCCGCTTCATTTTTAGAGGGCGCGGCAGTCACGCCACAGTGGCTCCGCCCACCTTTCAGAGGATGAAGCAATTGTTTGATTTCTTGAATAATGCTGTTTGTGAATCAGACAAATCATTTACTCATGCATCATTTCAAGTTTAAACGTGTTGGAGGACGGTTTTAAGTTCGTTCAAACTTCAAGAGCTTAGGAATAGTGTCTCATGTAAGTAATAATTCATATATATTAATTATTAATTCATATATATAATTATTAATTCATATATATTAAGTATTAATTCATATGTATCATATTTATTCAGTATATATATATATAATTATGTTCTTTATATGCAAATTTATAACTGGTAAGGATGTTGCTAATAAATTATCAAAATTGTAAGGTATATATCTTATGTCTCTTGAAGTTTATTATTTACTTATTCTTAAATATATTTTTAAAAATTTGCCTATCTTCCTACCCATCAACCACAAACCACTGTAACCAATTTTTTTACTTTATTTATTTTGACTTTGCAATTTTTTACTTTAAACTTATATAATTGTGCTTTGGTGCTAAACGGTTATGGCTAAAAGTACTCGCTCACCTGCAGAAACGTGGGTTCTAGGAAAGCCCATCAATGAGTTACCAACTGCAAGGCTTCCCACATGTTGTGATGTGCTTCGTTTGGTTTAGTTTCACCACCCTGAACAGTCCAAGACCTTGAAAGAGAGCTACAACTTGGCCTGAAAAGAGGCCCTGCAAGTATGGCATAGAGCAAGGATTCCTACACAGCGAGTCGATTCCTGTGTTAGGAAGCTGTCAAAGCTATACGAAGAGTTCCTTGCGTTGAAGAAAAACCGCAAGACGCACCTACAAAGTTGCAGAGTGAAAGAGAGCATGTTCCAAGAGACTCTCAGAGCTTTTCGACGTTGCCTCGGAGGCCTTGAAGGTGATAGACAATGAAGAAGACCGCCAATTCCTGATGATGCAACGAGAAGACGTCTTTTCTTGCAGTATGGCAGGCCCTGACAAGATTAATTTTGCCAAGGATTACCGCAAGAGATGTCGACAGGTGAAAGATGCTGACAAAGCTCTAAGGTACAAAGAAAGAGAGGCTGCATTCCAGGCTGGAACTGCTGCTCTTCCATCGTCCAGCACATTCACTTCATCCTCTGAAGAATTCAACGCTGAAGACGATGATCATCATCCGTCGACTTCGACCGGAAGAGCAGATATACACTCTCATCCTCCGAAACGAAACAATATCTTCACACCACCAGATGTGGTTGCTGCTCTTGATCGCGTCAACCTTCCCGATCGAGGAGCAGTCTTCGTTACTGGATCAGTCGCTCAATCCCTGGGCTATGATATTTCTACAATGACTCTTTCATGCAGCTCCAACCGTCGTTCAAGAAGGAAAGCAAACCAGGCAGCAGCCAAAGAAGATCAAGTTTCGTTTTCTGTCGAAGGACCCCTTCTTCTTCACTGGGGTGGGAAATACTTCCCGACAACAGCGGCGCAAAGGAAACAGCCGAACGAACCGCGGTAATCGATACGGGAAATGGGATGGAAAACTAGTAGCCGTGCCAAAAATTCAACGAGCTACAGCAGAAGAACAGGCAAGGCTTGCATTTTGACAATTGATGACTGGAATCTTCGCGGTGAGAGGTCTCGTATTTGACACAACTGCGTCTAATACTGGCCTTCACAGGGGAGCCTGTACCATGATTGAAAGAGCAGTAGGGAGGGAACTTGTCTGGATCGCTTGTCGACATCATATCCCTTGAAGTCGTCTTGTCAAACACCTGCAACGCACTTCTTGGACCCACAGGTGGCTCGGAAATGACTCTTTAAACGTTTTCAGGAAAAAATGGCCATTATTTCAAAGGAATCCTTCATGAAGGCCTCAGAAACACCTATTCGGAGATCCAAAGATGTTCCAGCTTCGAGAGGAAATGATCCAGTACTCCACAAAGGCACTGGCGTCTAAACAATCGTGATGACTACGAGAATTGCTACAACTCTGCCTCACCTTCCTTGGGTGCCGTGATGAGAAAGAAGTCAAGATCCGCGCTCCAGACCAACTCACCATGCACACTGGAGTGCCAAGGCCATCTACGTCCAAAAAATTTATCTGTTCGAGCATCAACTGCAGCTGACAGCACGTGAGACGGAGAATATCACCGAGCTCGCTTTGTTTATCGCCCTGGTCTACGCACGTTTTTGGAAAGAGGCCCCCGTCGGAATCAACGCTCCTTTCAACAATATTCTGCTTCTTAAAATCTTGCAAAAGTACCCAAATCAGATAATTTCCAAAGCAGCATCCACAGCTCTTCAACGGCACCTGTGGTATCTTGGAGGCAACTCATCGGCCTTGCATTCTTCGATCCTAGAGTCGATGCCGAGACCAAACGGAACATGGTCGTAAACCTCCAACGCAATGAGAATACCACTCTTACTGGTCGATTGAAGCTTGAAGGAAACATTGAAAATTTGAATTTGTATGAAATGGCCACCAAAAAGGACCCTGGGAATTTTCAGTCTGTTAAAGAAAGAAGGAAGGAAGGCAGCGGAGGATACCTTCCTGAGGACCGATCCCAATTCCTGGACGGAGGATGATTACTTTCAAGAGTTTCGACGCATAACGATCAACCTAAAAGTTGTCAATGATTCGGTGGAGACGGGTATCGCCCTTATCAAGGCATATAATACATCTTTGACGAAGGATGAAGAACAAAAACAATTCATCCTCCGATTCGTAGCAAAACATCGCTAAGACTACTCATCGTCTTCGAAGGAGTCAGTGATGAAGCGTTAATCTAAGTAATGATGTATATAATAAACGAATGATAAATGTAATTTTCTATCAAACATATCATTTTTGTTCTTTAAAAATTAATCTGTTTTCTTTAAGAGTTATTCTGTTTTCTAAAAAGTAAGCTGTTTTCTTTGATTTAATCTGTTTTCAAACAAATAAACTAGTATTTGCCCTTTTTTTTTTCATTTTTTATCCGAGAAGATCAATCTCCTAGAAAATGAGTAGTAAAATGAAATTCATAGCGACCAGTAAATATCATTCAATTAGGCTGAAATTTGGCATGGAGATGTTTGATAGATATAGGAACAGGAGTAGCCATGTGGAGGTAAAAAATTACAAAATTTTATTTTTTGGACCACCCTAAATATATATATGTAGAAAAATGGATATATGGGTTAAATTAATCAAATTTACTGAACAAAGAAATGGGAATTAAAAATAAATAAAAGATATTTATAACGAAAGATATTTTAAATAAAACTAAATTAGAATGAAAATGTTTTATGTTATATAAGCTTGTTAAATGATTTTTTTTAACTAAATTTAGATAAAAACGTAAATAAATGTCATACCTTAAAATGTTTTTAATAAAACTAAAATATTTAGCATTACATAAGCAGCCTCGATTCAAAATACTGATGCTTACTACCAACAATAAATGTTACAACACACTCAAATTAGTATCGAACAAAATTACAATTTCTCTCACTAAACTAATGAATGAATCCGTAACACTAGGCATATTCTCTGACAGTCTAAAGGGAGCCAGAATATGCCTTGTATTTAAGTCAGGTAACCCAAACACTCCATCCAATTATCGCCTCATTTCCACAGAGTCAACCTTAAGTAATGTATATGAAAAACTCGTATATAATAAACTTAATAAATTCTTAAACAAAACGATATTTTAACTAAAACAAATCGGGTTTACAGTAGAAATTGGCACATGACGGAAGATGCCATGAACATGCTATTATAAAATGTTTATGAGAACCAAAAAACAATAAAAACACTGCCTTGATCTTCTTCGATTTGTTAAAACATTTGATACACTTTCGCATGAAATCTTATCGCATAAACTTTACATACACAGAATAAGAGGAAATAGCCTTGGTTGAGTCAAATCGTACCTGAAAAATCATCATCAGTACATAAGCTTTAAAGATAACTTATCCGACAGGGATTCTAAATAGTTAGGGGTCCCACAAGGAGGTATTCTTGTGTCACTACTATTTCTAATTCACGTCAAAGATTTTCACCTTCCAACCACATTAAATTGCGTACAATATGCATATTTAGAAATAGATTAGTGCTTTAATAGTGCTTTAATAAACATTTTTCTGAACCTGCCAAAGTCATTTAATGCGATTGTTACCACAGAACATATAAACACAAACTATGAAATAAAAATTAAGAACACTACTAATGTAAGGGTGAATTGCAAAGGTAAAGTGCTGGGCATTAATTTCGACGAAAAACGAAATTTCAAAAGTCATGTACAACGTACATCATATTAAATCCAAATATCAAAATTCGGATCACCTGATGATCAGAGCCCCCAGTCTTCTTTAGTTAGCTTTATAAAGCTAACTAACGAAAATATCAGGACCTAACCTAACCAATCGTGAAGGGCAGTAGTATGCCCGCAAAATGGACGAGTGCAATGCAATTGCAAGTGTTGCAAGATGTTGCTGCAAGAGTGGCAACCCCTTCCCCTTTGTTGCAAGGTACCCATAGTGTCAACCCCTCCCTTCTTTGTTGCAAGGCACCCATAGTGCCAATCCCCCTTCCCCCTTGTTGCAAGGCACCCACTAAAGGGGGGAGGGTGTTGCTGCAAGAGCAACAAGGGGTTATGCAACTTGGAGGCGGAGTTATCCCCCAAGTTGCAATGAACTCCTGCTGGGGGAAACCTCTTTGGTGGATAAGTTGGGACGGCCTCACCCCCAAAGGGGGTATACCTAACCTAAGAGAGAGGAGAGAGAGACGAGGAGAGGTGTTCGCTTGACAGGAACCAAGCGCATATTAAGACTTCAGCCGACCGGCCGTTGTCTTATAGGGCCTCTAACCAGCCAGCCGGCTTAATCAGCCAGTGCCGCCAGGCATCATCAGCCAGTTGGCACAGTGTATACTTCGTTTGGCACGTACACACCCGTCTATAGGCCCAAAAAATATTACGTTTATATGCGTCGGGATCCGGCGACCGCTTAAACTGTAAGTCTAAGGTGGAGTGTAGGAGGGATCGAGACCCGGCGGCGGCGCATCCTTCCGCGTTTGCTGAAATCCGAGTGAATCAAAATAGTACATTTTTTCTCTATTTTAAAGATAGATTGCAAACCAATGAATCCCCTCACCCCCACAATGTCGGTGTTAACGATAATCCCGTACCAGTTTCTTGAATTTGGCAGCTTCAATATTTAATTCTTCGCAAACACCGATAAATTTTGAGCGTGTGAAACGGTCACTTTTCATTACTCTCTGGAGTGTATTCGCGTCTATTTTAAAAGTCTGTGACCACGTTCCTGAAAAGATCAACTTCTATTAGTGCCTGTGATTCGAGGTACACGAGTACACTTATAGGCGCGTCTATAGGCTTGGCAAATTCCAACCTGACTGAGATATTCCCACTCTGCTGTGGACTTAAATGCGTATTTGCGCCAGCAGACAAGTCAGGCGTAATATCAAATGAATAAATGTTAAATTCTTCGACAAATTCTTTCTGCGTTACACCAAACCCAAGTTCGTCACAGGCGCCTGTATTATGAGCCAGACTACTATATGCTCTCGCGCAGAGCGGGAACACAGCGTCTGATGAGTAGTCCGTAATCATGGTCCCTCCCAAAGCGATGCCATTTACGTATAGAGTAATATTTTTAAGGCCGAAATTCTCGAATTTAAAGGCACTCTTTTTATATTTTCCATTCGTCGAGGCGTGGTCCTGCATTCCAATTAATATCCTTTTAGGTAGGACTCCAAGGGCCACGTTTTCTAGTTGCTTCGAGGCCAACCCGGGACCGTGTATAGTTTGATCTGTACCCTGTTAATTGGGTATTTTACTGTGGCGTGTATTAAGTCTTTCTCAATTTCTATTTGTTTCGGGAACTTAATTTCACTCGGCGTATACGCAAATACGTCTCCATGATGTGAATCACAACGGGTTTCGCGCCCTCTTCTTGATCAGCCCCAGATTTATGCAGATCTCAGGAATCGTGCGGGTAAGCTTCAACTTCATATCCACCCCGTTCATAAGCAGTTTCTCCTGGAATGTGAAATCTGTATGAAGACGTCCAAAACATTCGTATATCTTTTTTTTAGAATTTTTAAATTTATCCTTTATACCATTTTCATCTTTAGTATGGTAATACCCCTCGGCGGTTAAAAAGGTGTCCTTCGCTTCTTTTGAAAAGTTGAGGACATTTTCCAGATAGGCTCGTAGGTGGTAGTACCCGTTCCTGCCGAGATGTTAACCTGGTTTAAATACACCTCACACTGGCTGAATATGGAGTGTAAAAAGTTGGTTTCAGGGTAGGCAGAGTAACTATCATCGCAGTCCGTTCCATCAGAATGGGCTATACGCAGTTTAGCGTACATGTGCATGCAGCTCGGGTCAAAAAAGTAAGGGCCTGAGCTGGGTATCACGAATTCTATAGGGGCACTGGGCGAACTAATTGTGTTTAATGGGTTAATTGTAATAAAGTCGCTATGCTCAATAGAGACCTGAGTGGGGGCATATCAAAGAGGGACAGTTCCGATTTACAGCATTGTGAACTACACGGATGGATGAAACGCGCCATGACGAGTCAGAAATAGTGCCACCTCCCTCGACAAGTATTAGTCAGCCTATGATTCGTGAGAGTAGTGTCCTCAGCTTATATCAGTTAAAAAAATGATCAGCCATAGGTTTCATACGCTTAGAGCACTTCTTTTTTATTTCCTTTTACGTTTAGCGCCACGTGATGGTAACCCCTTCTTCCTGGCAGATCTCTTCTTTCCGCCACCACGCATTTTTCTCTTTGCATCTTTGATGATTTCGTCCCGTGTACGTTTTAAATGTTTTTTAGAGCTTCTTTAGGCTTAGTTCCCCATTATGTCTTCTGCCGCGTTAAAACCTGTTTGTAACGCCTTCCGCCCTAGGTACCTGGCACCCCTCTTCAACAGTGGGACAGCGGTGCGTAGTATGGATGAAAAAATGGATCCAAGTCCACTCCCACGCTGGTATCTCACTCCTCGGTAGACTGTGAATGGCCTTCGAGTCATTATAAACGGCGAAAGTGTAGTTTCACTGTTAAGCTCCCATCACCGAATGGGAAATTTTTTCCCTCAATCGTTCTTATATATATCGAGATGTTGGTTAATAGATTAGTCGCAACATTCACATAATGGGGCTTGTCATATGTAATGCTCAAACTTTTCCCTCTATGGTTGGGGATGTGTGCAATGCGCAGCAGGCGCGCCTGGGTGTCCCCAACAAATTGGTGCTCTACGATATTGCTGTAAATATAGCACATGTCTGGGGGCGGAGAGCTTTCACCCAATTTCTCCATCTTCAATTGATACATTAAGCTGGACAAGTCATGCTGTGCCTCGTGAAAGGTATCTCTTTGGAGAGCTGCGCTATATCGGCCCTCAGCCACAATTGTGAACAGCTCTTTATCTTTAATATTTCTACTAAGCGTTGACTTTAACTTCAATGTGCATGCAGGCGTGTCTATGTTTACGACTTCAAAAAGTAAATCGTTTGTCAGGTACGACTTTCAAGACTCTTGTTTAACCCCGTCACAATGTCCATGGCTGTATCATAATGCCCGATTCCTAGCGATACATTTGTGCTATAGTACCGTTCCTCACCGAACAGGACTGAACGCATAGTATTGTCTAAGGTTATGCCTAATTTTTCGCACTCATCGATTCTTCTAAGGATCAGAAATATGATTTGCTCATTTTCAAGAGTTAAAAATTTGGGCTAACTGGAGTTCACATAACCACCTCATACGAATCACGCTCCAATTCAATGGGTCCGTGGAGTTCTGTCACAAAGTTGGCGAGGGTGTTGTTAGGATGTACAGAGAGAGAAGAGGACGGGAGTGTGACATAAAGTGGCTAGGCGCCATGTTGCATACTTTAAGCTTCATTATTGCAGCAGCTTTTATATAGGTGTTGAAGCTTTCTGGGTAACCCAGCCATTTCACCAGGTACATTTTTCTCTTTCCTGAACCTTTGCTGCCTAAATTTTTCAATTTTAAACACACTTTTTCCTAAATTAAATGTCACTTTCTGCAACTCCTCGCGGTAAAAGCCTCCAGCGATCTCTTCCCCATTCAAATCTTCAACGTAATACATCATTATCTCACCTTTAGGTCTCATAGCACGAACTTTAAAAATCTCACGTGTCCATCCTTGCTCAAATCCCTTCGCGAATTTATTTCCCGAACGTGATAGCCTTACATAATCATTGATTTTGAAATGTGTAGAGTGTGGTGGCGGTGCTCCATCTCTTCTCACCTCTGGCAGCGCACCTCTTTCTAAAACTTCGTTAGGCGTTGTGCCAATCGTACGTGGTGTGAACGGTTGTATGATGAAGCCAATGAACCGAGAACGTTTATATATCTGTATGTGTTTTTATGTGTAAAATAGCGATGCATGCGCTCCTTTATGGTACGTTGAACTCTTTCAGCTAAAGAGGCCTTATGTATAGAACTGCTAGTGTAGTAACTGATATTAAACTCTGTCAGCATGTTCTGAAAAGCGCGACCTATAAATTCTTTCCCCATATCCGTACAAAAATAGCCAGGAACCTTTCTTTCAACATCAACGTTTTGGTCGCTTTAGCAACTGTTTCAGGCGATTTTTTTCAGGGGAATTAGCCACAGATATCTAGAGAATACATCTATTATGAATAGGATGTAGCGGTATCCGTCATTATACACTGAATATCTTTGCATGTCTGTTAAATCCGCCTGCCAAATAGAGTCAATCGAATCCGCGGTTGTCTTGGCCGTTTTAAACCTTTTTCTCACCGGTTTATGAAGTGTATAAGCATCCTGTTCCCGCAAAAATCGCTCAACATTTTTTTCCTTACACCGTAAACACCTCTGTACAGTCTATTAACGCCACCATAGGAGGCGGGGTTAGAAATGTCATAATAGCGTTTACTTAATATGTTAGCCATTTGCGTATTTTAGAGACACGTGGATAAGGTTGGCCGTTTGTTCTCTTCTTTCTCCTCTTCAGAGACGCTGCTGCTGGGGGCGATGGCGTACTCAGTTGTGACACATGCGAGACTTGATCCAAGTCTTTTAACCTATTCAGATTACCTATCAATGTTTTGGGGACATTTATTTGTTGTAGTCTTGCTTTAATATGCTTCCATCCTGTTGGCGAGGGTCTGTCCCACTTTCTCACCAGATCATGAACAATATCAACGATATTGGATCCTTGTACCCTTGTTCCTTCAACAATGACCTCGCCTGTATCGGCCCACTGTATGATGGGGTCCTCACTCAATAGATTATAAAGACTTAAGCCTTTATTCCTCAATGTATGTGGGAGGCTGTTTTTTAGCACATGTTCGATGTGTTGTGTTCCGTTGTTCTTTGGTTGGTCATCTCTAACGTCGGGGCCAGGTCCTGTGTCGCCATGCTCAGCACTACTCGCGCTGTGCCTAATAACCACGGGGAGCTCTGTAGGATCTTATAATCTTCGTACTCATGAAGAAATTTCTGCAAAGCCTCTTGGTACAAGATCCTTTTCTCATCAGGTGACTTTTCACTGTTTAATAGGGCTAGCAACTCGCTTTCCATTCTTTTAAGCCTACTTTTACGGGGTTCTAGAGCCGTGTCTGGAATCTTTGAACTTTGCAATGAAGCATACACCTCGTGCGGAATCACAACCACCTTCATTATATTAATCTAGTCAGTAAAGGACCCAAAACTGAAAATAAGATGGGTAGGAATGATCCTCCTCTTTGTACAATAATCGCTTTTTCTTACCCACAGTTTGACTTTTATGAGCGAGCGCTCGTATTATGTTCTTGTAACGACGTAAGCGAGCCTTCTGAGAGGGTTTCATTGGCACATTACATTTTATAACATTAAGACAGATTTCACAGATGCATTTTAAAAAGTCAGAGTCGATATTTTTAACAAACATCTGTTGCAGGCCCGGGGCAATCGTTGATAGATTTTTATTAATTCACGATATTTCTTCAGCCTATTTGTCATTCTGGAATATACACCGTTTCAGGTTCGCTTGGGAATATATTCGTTCTTAGAAGCACCCTAAACGTGTTTCGCGGGTGAAGGTCACAAAGCAAATATCCATAACGCTGGTTTGTGGCCTCTTTATAAACCTCCAAAAACTCCTTACGCTGATTCGGGAACATTTGATTGGCTAATACCCCAATTTGTGACACATCTCTACGTTGTGCGAATAAGACTAGATATTGTGTATTTAGCGACACATCGCGCATGTATCTATTTTTGAAAAATAGATTCTGGTTGATGAAGAATACGCTTATGTTAAGATGGTGGGAGAACACTGTAAATGTCTCGGCAAACGTTTTATCCATTTCCAACATGAGATCGTCAATTACAATAACTGTATGTCATTACCTTTAACGAATTAACGTCATAGACCCTTGTGGAACAAAATTTCATCTTGGTACTCGTTGAACACTGACTGATGTCGAATAGCACCATATACTTTATGCACAAATTTTGAGAACATCTCCCCTTATCTTTAATGATTTTAAGCATAAATACAGTTTTTCCACATCCTGTAGGGCCAGATATAATACATGTGGAGGGGCTTGTGAACCTGAATTTTTCTACAGATTCCATCTCTAACACGTCACACCCTAAGTGGGTCATTTACAAAATATTACAAATTTTGAGTGCTGCTCCTTATATTTGTTTTCTTCTTCCACAGAACCGTGAATGACGACGATGTACAGCACCCCATCATCGATATCACAGACGAACCCGTTGACCGTGCAGATCACAGAATCCATCCCCGCTGACGAATCCTCACCAGCGATACCTGTAGCACGCGCCAGTTCAAAGCGGAGGCATGATGAAGAGACCACGTCAGGTATAAAGCGCCAGGATTGAGCCGGTTGTTAGACCACCAGTAATAGAGCCCCAACCTTCTACGTCTTACGACACAACCCCCACAATAGTACCTTCCTCAAATATACCCCCATTCAATTCCGGGTACATCCTCCACAGCAGCTTCTCGTTCTGTTGAGGATGGCATAACATTCGAGTTGGTGCGCACCGCTACCCCACCCCGGCCTTGACTAGAAATCGGTATATAGTCAGGGTTGATCCTAGATCCATGTATAGCAATGGTGTTGAACACGGACTACGGCGCATAGTTGAACGTATTGTAGAGTTTGCCCTTCAGAACCGCGACGAACGTGAAGTCAGGACGAGGCTGTCCTTCGGATTCGGGTCAGATGACGGAGATGTAGATGATTTTTGGGTAGTAATACCGTTCAGACGCTTGGCAGCTGAAGATATAGAGTATATATTAGGCCGTATAATGCAGGCCTCTCAAAGTAGTATAGCCTTCAATATGGACAATTCTATTTATAGACTATAGGCTATACTTTAACTTCAATTCTCAGGCTATTTATAGACGGCATATAAGCGCCGATCGTGGTTGCGGCTTTATAGCAGTAGTCTTGGCCCGTATATTTACTGTACTAAATACACGGGTCAAAAACATTTGGTTGCCTACGGTAGTGGAGCGTGCCCGTAAACTAGCTGTAGACTGTAAACTTGAATTTGACTGTAATATGGGTCCTGAAGAGCTGAGAAGGGTAGAACAGGAAATGAATGCTCGTATAGTTGTATTTGGAATGGATGATCGTCGTAGGACTGTGTATGTTTTTAAAAGCAGTGTGAGAGATCGTACAAGACCCCTACTTTTTAGGCTGTCAGGAACAACATATCTACCCATCCGTAATATAAGGGACCTTTACGCGAGTTATGATAAAAGTCGAAATATGGACGACATCATGATTTGTGTAAGGGATGTATCGAGTTTGCGGATGATATAGTGAAACATTGTAAAGATTGCCACATGGTATGTGAGCAGTGTAAAAGCTCCAAATGTGAAAGCGTGTAGTTGAAGCTGAGAAGAGGGATTGTGATGTGTGTAGACGCACATTTTTCAATAATAACTGTTTTGAGCTCCATAAATCAATTGGCACGTGCAGGAAAATGAGAATCTGTGAATGTGGTATGTTTCATATGATGGATAATTGGGGAAAGTTTGAGCACAAATGTGATGAAATTCACTGTTCTACATGCCATGAGAAATATAAGGCGGTTGGAGTAAAGCATGTATGTTATATGAAAGACCAAGCCTAAAAACAGCCTTGTATAACTGTGTACTACGATATAGAAACATATACGAATGCTGAAACCAAAGAGGTTATTCCACATTTACTTGTAAGCCAGACTATCTGTGATGAGTGTATGGAGAGCGAGTGTGATGAGTGTCACAAATGTGGTAAACGGACAAACGTTTTTAAAACGAATGCCCACGATAGCCCTGTGAAATCTTTGTGTCCTATATTGTCAAGTTAGCAACAAGTTAAAAAAATGAGTGTATATTCTGCCCATAACGGGGCAAAATTTGACACACAGTTCCTTTATAAGGAGTTGCTTGAGCACGAGTCATCTGAGATATTTACAGGTGATCCCTTGAAAAGAGGCAACAAAATAATACAGATGCAAATAAGAGGTAATGTACAGTTTAAAGACAAAGCTACCCAAGGTGATGGGCGTAGCCGCTGAAGTTTCTAAAGCATATTTCCCTTACACATTCTTCACTAGCGAGACTTTAAATTATGTAGGACTACCTCCACCAAACATTACTTTAACTATGAATGTATGAGTACAGATGAACGTGAAGATTTTGACCGATACTACAACAGTTTTAATGAATGTAATCCTTATAATATAGCTGATGAATGTGAGCGTTATTGCGTGAATGATGTGCGTGCTTAGAGTATGTTTCCAGGCCTTTAGAAGGATGTACATAGTCGTTTCAAATGCGATCCGTTGCAAGTCGCAACCACCATCGCCTCATTATGTTTTACGGTGTTCAAGAATAACTTCATGCCTAAAGACACCTTAGCCGTTATCCACAGAAACAATCCCCGCAGTTATGGGCACAAGGCTATTTACTGGCTCATACACTACCAGCAGACAGGTGTATACATAAAGCATGCCCGCAACACGGGTGAAGTACCCATTAAGGTTAATGGTCGTGTTTTTGGGTTGATGGTCTAAGTGAAAACCGTGCCACTGGTGAGAAGACTGTGTACTCCTTTAACGGTTGCTGGTGGCACGGATGCCCCCGTCCTGAGTGTGGAATCGTAGGAGATATCCACGGTAGATCTCCTGCCGACAGTCTTGCGTGGACCGCGCCCGCGATCAACTTATAGGCCCCAGTTCACTCACAAATCTTGTGGGAGCATGAGTATGATGCACGGATGGAAACAGATGGACAGTACCGTGAAGAAATAAACACGATCAAACGTTCAATGGTGCTGGATCCTCTCAAATGCGGTGATAGCTTGTTCGGAGGCGTAAATCCCTTCAGCTATACTTTCAATCTACGGAGGGCGTGAAACTCCATTACTACGACTTCTGCTCTTTATACCCCTACTGATGAAGAACAATCCGTACCCCGTAGGTGCACCTGAAAAAATGGTGGGCCCCACCATACCAACCATCGAGGAGTTTTCAGCTAACTTGAATGAGCGCTACGTTGGACTCTCTTTCGTAGACGTGCTCTCCCCCTCGCGATTTATGGTTGCCGATCTTACCCGTCGTTATAGATCACAAGCTCATGTTTCCCCTGTGCGTGAAGTGCGCAGAGGAGAACAACGGTGATTGTGACCATACAACCCACCAGCGTAAGATCACGGGTGTATATACAAGCCCTGAGCTGGCCCTAGACGTTCGCCATGGGTATAGAATAATGAAGATACATGAGGTGTGAAGGTTTCAGAAGCTTTTTTGAAGGTTAAGGTTGAGGCGTCAGGATATCCGCGAGGGGTTGATACCGAAGATGAAAAAACGGCTTATATTCAGAGTTACCGTGCCCATGAAGGTATACAGCTTGACCGATCCCAAATTGTTAAGAATCCTGGCAAGCGCTTTAGTGCAAAGTTGTATCTAAACAGTCTTTGGGAGAGTTTGCACAGAATACCGGCAAAGGGAACGTTCATTTGGCACAAAGTTATAGTGAAGTCTGGGATTATGCCAACGCCCCCGATAAAGAGGTTATGGAGATCGTGAATTAGGTAATATTTACATAATAAAGTACAACAATACCGAATTGGCCACAGATACCTCATGGGTTACAAACATACCCGTAGCCAGTTTCACAACGGCCTCTGCTCGCATCAAACTTTGGGGCCTATTGCACTCTCTTGGACGGAGGGTGTTGTACGCTGACACAGATAGCGTGATATTCACAGCGAGGGAAGGTGAATACATGCCTCCTATTGGTGAATTCCTCGGAGTTGACTAATGAGATCAAGTATAAGTATGGAGACATCGCATACGCCGACTTTTTTGTCTCAACAGTGTCAAAAACGTATGGGGTACGGGTGAGGGTAGGGGACGATATGAAGTATATCGTGAAGGCTAAGGGTATCACGCTTAAGCATGCGAACTGTCGAGTCGTTAACTTTGACTCGTTGAAGGATCTTGTGTGCTTGGATGATGATGAGGGTGACCAGCTACCCCAACTGACTGTGGGGACGCACAATTTTCTGTCGCAGAAACTGGGGTGTGTGAAGGAACTTACAGGCACGAAGGTATGCCGTAACACCTATAGGAAGCATTACCTCGTAGCTATGATACCGTACCCTTTGGCTACCTTAATCCTTGATTGTATTTATTGATATGTGTATTGATATGTTTATTTATCACGTATATTTGTTTCATTTAAGGTTTTATTTTCTCCTTTGCGTGCGTGCGTGTGTGTGTGTGTGTGTGTACAGTAAAAAGATATGCTCCGCCCACTGTAAGAGCGACAACGTGAGTTCTGCCGCTACCTGAGCATATCTCTATCCAAGTCCCAAGATGTGGTGGATACTGAAAAACTCCCTATTCCCCCCTCTTTGATACTTTAAAGGCTACACTGAGCCGCGCGAAGGACCAAGATGTTAAAATACTCTACGGGTATTCTGGCGAGGGCATTGTAGGATTTCGTAGTACAAACGATGTTTTGAAGTATGTTGTAGACCTAACGTTTATAAAAGCTCACATATACCGCGAAGTAGAAGAAGCAACACGTTCAGAAGATAAGCAACGGCTATGGATAGTGAGTCTTGTTGATGAGTTGTGTGACAAGCGATATTATGTCATGTTACACCATACCTACTACTCGTATCTTACGGTTGAGAATGTAAATCTTGTCATCATGGAGAATCTTAAGTATTTTTACCACTATATTAATATATATCATGACGAGGTTTGTAGTGAGGTTGTGGCTAATGGGCTGTGTGAGTTTTTAACAGCCTTTAGAGACGAGTATCGCATGTTAAACAAAAAAGATAAATATGGGCATATGTTTCTCTCAAATAGTGCACCGGATTGTGAAGATGTTTAGTTTGTGGAAATGAACGTCTGGTGAGTGATAAAACATTAAAGCCGGTATTGTTTCATGTAGCGGAAAATTCTGTTTGTCCAAGGGCACAAGTGTTCGAACAAGCCTGTACACGCTTCAGTAGTAACTCGATCCCCCCCCAGCGAGCCGCCCACCCGTGTACCTCACGAAACACGAGTTCGAACAAACCTGTACACGTTTCTCCAGCGTGACTCACTCCCCCCGTCGAGCCGTTCCGTCCACCTGCAGCTCATAGTCATCTCAGAGCTTGAATTGTGTGGACGTGCGAATAAGATGGAACTTCCTTTGAGAAGCATTCTCAACGCCTCGTACGGTGTCTCCGTGACGAAGTCATTGCGCGTGTTCAGGCGTGAAACCGGCACCATTAACACTAGAAGTACTAAGCGGTCATTTTGACCGCTTTTAGTTGTTAAGTGTATGATACATTAACTACAGAAAAGGTAGCGGTCTGACCTTTTATGACTTTTCATAAATTTCTGCCATTATTATAATACCATATTTGATTTTTCTTTTTTTTTAATTTCCAAGAGATTTTGTAGGTTACTACCTATAAGGACCACGAGTTCAAAAATGACCTTTCATTCAGTTTCTTTCCTCTATTCCTTTGGAACATTCTAGAAAATAATTGAGATGTGGCATCTTAATTTTGAACATTCTAGAAAATACTTGAGATATGACAACACTGTATTAATTTGCTTGTCAGCCCGAAGCCACTC
Source organism: Bathynomus jamesi (assembly GCA_023014485.1). Classification (NCBI taxonomy): domain Eukaryota; kingdom Metazoa; phylum Arthropoda; class Malacostraca; order Isopoda; family Cirolanidae; genus Bathynomus; species Bathynomus jamesi. The sequence continues at coordinate 1,440,819 of JAJOZX010000100.1, forward strand.
AAATTTTAAGTCAGTGTGCCTTTTCCCAGCATCATTAAAGGAGGCGAGTGCTTGATTTATGGATCTGTCGTGACATTTGTTTCAGTCTGCTGATAGTGTTACTATATATATTATATATATATATATATATATATATATATATATATATATATTATATATATATATTAGTGATGTAGGTCACATCCGCTTCCGCATCCGCATCCGCTGAACATCCGCACATTTTCTCGCATCCGCATCCGCGTCCGCATCCACACTTTGGACTGCGGATGTCGTGCGGATGTGGACCGTTGAGATAAAACGTCATTAATAAGCGGAAATTATCAAATTCTACTATATTAATAGAACTAGTTCATTGTGCGCAAAAGTGATGCAAGCGACAAGACGAGAGGCTGTTCTTGTATGAAGTTACTCTCTTGCAACCTACTTAGATCCACGTTACAAAGCTAAGTTATTTTCACCTAGTACATTAGAACGAGTTAAATCATCACTTGGCAAAGCAGTTGAAGAGCTTCAATCTCTTGAATCTGTCGCTTCGCCATCCACCAAAAGAATACAAGTTTCAGTGACAGAACCAACACCTTCAACAAGCAAATCTATCACAGAATCTGTCTCTCAGTTTCTTGAGTCAAGCAGCAATGACGAGACCTACGCGATGTCAAAAGATGTAGTAAAAATGATCGAGAGCTATCACCAAGAAAAACGCCTGGCTGCATGTGACAATCCTATTAGTTGGTGGAAAAATACGCAGAATATCTATCCATCCTTGAGTAAACTTGCGAGGAAACATTTAGCCTGTCCTCCAACAAACGTACCAAGCGAGAGATTATTTAGCAGTGCTGGATATATGATGAAAAGAGAAACAGACTGGCAGCAGAAAAGGCAGAAAAATTAATGTTCCTTAAGCATAACCTTCCTATAATTAAGTTTGAACATTAAACGATGAACATCTTAGTTTACTTTATTTTAATTACTCATTTATAAATATGCCTAATAAAACTTTAAACTTAATATAAATAGTTATCAAGCTAATTAAGATCTCTTTCTATAAGGGTGGAGTTGGGGAAAGAGGTCGGTGGGGTGCATTTGAGTTGGGTTCACGTCCCGCATCCTGGTAACACAATTATGGTTTCTAATTGTGGCTGAAACTCAACAAAATATAACGAATTTATTTGCAGACGAATTCACTAATTGATTTCTATATTAGTTAGATGCTTGATATTATTTTATGTTCAGAGAAAAGTACAGCAATTATTGTACAATTAATCAATTATACTACATTATAGCTACAGCTCTCTCTATATAATAACTTATTATATACGTTAAACACAACAAATCTCGAATATATCCTAAAAAATAATGAAAATGTAGACATCCGCATCCGCATCCGCATCCGCGGATGTTGAAATCAAACATTCTCATCCGCATCCGCATCCGCGGATGTGAAAAAAATGACATCCGCTACATCACATATATATATATATATATATATATATATATTGTTCATTTTACAGATAAAATGGCACAGTGTTCCAGAACTAAAGGAATTGAGACTGAAGAAGCTCTGCGTCTTCTTCGGGAAGGACTTGCCTCAGATGATTCAATGGATGAAGACGATGCCGTCGATCAACTGCAGGAGGCAATACGTCCTATTGAAGAAATGAGTGATTCTGATGAGACGGAGGAAGATGAGCCTTTAGTTCTTCAAAATGAGGCTCCATTCAGTAGCACGAACAACACTTTACCTTCTCGTGCGGGTGTCTTATGGACAAAAATTACAGGAGAGAGAGAGAGAGAGGCAGAACTCCTGCTGAAAAAGTATTCAAGCAGAAAAGTGGTTCTACACCATATGCATACCAAGGTATTGAAGAAAATAGACCTCTTAGTGAATTTCGACTGCTTATTGATGAACCTATGTTACGATCAATTCGAAACTACACTGAAATTCATGGGAAACTAAATGACCCAAGTTTCAGCATTCTTCTTGAAGATTTGGAAAAGTTTTTAGGCCTCCAAATTGCTCGTTTTAGTTGCAAAGAACACACCCGTGAAACAATTATGGAATCAAGACTGGGTCCACCTATATTTCATAAAACAATGCGTAGGAATAAGTTTGAAATGATCATGAAGCACATGAGATTTGACAATATTGCCAGCCGCAGAGAAAGAAAACAGGCAGATAAATTTTGTCTAATTTCTGAAATTTGGAACTCTTTCATAATGAACTGCCAAAAGTGCTATGTACGAAACTTTGATCTTACTATTGATGAACTACTCTTTCCATGCAAATCTCCTCGATGTCCATTCATTTCGTACATGGCATCAAAGCCAGATAAATTTGGAATAAAATTTTGGCTTCTTCTGGACGCAAAGTCGAAATACCTTTGCAATGGAAAACCATATTTGGGTAAAGATCCTACTCGTGATGCTGCTGCTGCTGCTGCACATGATCTTCCAGCTGATGTTTGTTTATCACTCATGAAGCCATACTTGAAGAAAGGTTATCATGTAACCACGGATAACTTTTTTACCAGTTTACAATTGGCTGAGAAATTCAAAGCTGAAGAAACAACTCTTCTTGGTACTATCAGAAGACAGAGACGAGAAGTTCCTGATGGAGAAGCTATATTGAAAAGAAAGCCACTTTATTCATCTGAGATATATAAATCACCATCGGACTGCACTCTGAACATTTATTAAGGTAAGAGATCCAAAAATTTTTATCTTCTTAGTTCAATGCACAAATCCGTTGAAATAGATGAATCTCACCGCAAAAAGCTACCAGATACCGTGCAGTACTATAATTCAAGCCAAGTAGGTGCAGATATTCTTGACCAAATTGCCCAGTACCACACCAGCAAAACTGGATCTAGGCGATGGCCAATGGCGATTTGGTTCACTATTCTTGACTTGGCTTGCATAAATGCATGGATTGTATACCGTGAAGTTACTGGATCCAGAGTCTCACGCCGACAGTTTCTGCTTGATCTAATAACTGAAATGTGCAAGACAAAGGCAGCCGTAGGTTATGATGAAATGGAGCTTGGCGAACCAGAGCAAGTTGCTCAGAGACCAGCGCCTAAACGCCGTCAATGTCAATGGAATCATGCAGAAAAATCCACGTACAAATGCAGAGCATGCGTCAAGGTATGCTGTGGCACTCATTCAGGACAAAGAAAAAGTCACTGTTGTAAGGTGCACGAATTGTATGTAAAATGTTTCAAATAAATGTTTTGTTCAAATATACCAATTGTATGTAGAATGTTCTAAATAAATGTTTTGTTTGTAAAATGTTTCAAATAAATGTTCTTTGTAAAATGTTTCAAATAAAGCTATGATTTTAATAAAAATAAAAAATAAATTAAAATGAATATAAATAATAAAAATAAATAAATAAAGATAAATAAAAAATAATAAGTAAAAAAATCCTGCTTAGCGGTCAAAATTGACCGCAAGGTCTTTCTAGGTAAACGGAATTCATGGTACTTCTAGTGTTAACTATGTACTTGAAACGATTTGCAGGCAAGCAAACTTTGGTAAACGTAATGTTATTCATTTAAGTGTTGAGGAGATGAATATAATCTTCGTGATAGTTGAGAAGTGGTTAGAGGACCGTTATAAAATACCTGCAGGTGTAGGTACAAGAAGAGGGCAGATTAGTGACGCCCCCTCATATGCCGTTGTTTGCACATTGTGTATAAATAACGAACAGCCGTGCATTGATATACGACTGATGTGGAAGAATGCTTCTGATAATAACGTTCTTGTCCCTACGCGAAACCGTTTCATCCTCGACAGAATGTTTGAAATCGTCGGATTTCGAAAGTTGAAGCCTATATTAGACGCTCGTGTTACGGATATGATTTATTTTGACACGGTTCTTGCATACACCGCTCTGCTCGACGGATTTATCGAATGTAGGAATGAACAAGGCGAGAATGGTCTAGAGCTGGATGCATATTTAAAAGGTTTAGATTCTTCGAAATATCCTGAACTTTAGTACAAAGCACTGCAGCGGTATAGGGCAGAACTTGTCGTTACTGTTCACCCTGAAGAGCTGTACCTCTATATAAAGAATAGCTGTCGTTACGACTTTGAAGATTATTTCAATTGCCTCTATGCAGAGTGAAGAAGAGTTCACGATTGAAAAGCTCGGATCAGTAAGAAAAAACCCTCGATTGGAAAGGCGTGTTTATAAACTTGTATTTAATAATGATGTGGTTAACGATGACCTCTTTGTGTGTGCTTTTGATTGTATTGAAGCCGTGTTTAAAGAAAACTTGCCACCCGAGTGTAAAGTGGGAACAAAAATAGTATTGAACGATATGAAAGCCATTTATGTCGAGTATAGGCATCCGTACAAGTTAAACGGTGGAGTGTTGCTTGGACGGTTTTACCGCGTAGTACAAGGTAATAACGATGTGGATGTAGACTCGATTACGTGTGAGTTTAGCGTTTTACACCGTAGATCATAAAGGATGTATATTTATTGATTTAATTTTGTATATATGTATATATATATATTTCCTGTACTAATACGCAACTGATTATACGTTTCGTATATTATTATTTTTAATTATTTAATATACCCCATAGAACATAAGGGATGTATATTTATTTATTTAATTTTGTGTGTGTGTGTGTGTGTGTGTGTGTGTGTGTGTATATATATATATATATATATATATATTTCCTGTACTAATATGCATTTGATTATACGTTTCGTATATTATTATTTTCAATATATTTAATTATTTAATATAACTGGGTGTGTGTGTGTATATATATATATTTTTTTTTTTCCTATACTAATATATTGATAATACAACGCTTTGCATATTTTTGATCATATATATATTCCATTGTATGTTGATTATATATTCATCGTCCGTATTCTATTATTATTTTTGATTATATATATTCCATTGTATATTTATTTTCTATATATTTTCATTAATTCACCTAAATAAGCAGAATGATATAATGGTGTTTTATTTAATTCTTTTGGTTGTACACATTATTTAATTATATCAATTGGCAGGCTACTAAAGAAGGTTTCTAAACCAGAACATATGCATTCCATTAAATAAATAGTGCTATCTGGCAACTCAACCTGTACAAGCCATTTACGCCCTCTAAGTCAACTGGCGGATTAAGCCAGAATATATGGTTTAATTAAATAAATAGTGAAAACTGGCAACTCAGCCTTCTAGGCCAACTGTCTGATTAAGCCAGAATATATGTTTTAATTAAATAAATAGCGCAAACTGGCAACTCAGCCAGATAAGCCAGCTGGCTGATTAGGGGCCCTATAAGACAACGACCGCTCGGCTGAAGTCTTAATATGCGCTTGGCTCCTGCCAGGCGAACACCTCTCTTCCTTTCTCTCCTTCTTCTCTCTCTTTCTCTTGGGGGATAACTCCGCCTCCAAGTTGCATAACCCCTTGTTGATCTTGCAACATTCCCCCTCCCCTTTTGTTGCACAACAACTTGCAACATTCCCCCTCCCCCTTTGTTGTAGACCCCTTGCAACATCTTGCAACATTGCAACTGCATTGCACTCGTCCATTTTGCGGGCATACTACTGGTTAGGTTAGGTCGTGATATTTTCGTTAGGTTAGCCTTATAAGGCTAACTAAAGAAGGCAGGGGGCCCTGATCTTCAGATGATCCCAAAATTCTATTCTAAACTAAAAAAAAATCCTGAAAATACACTGCTTATATTGCATTATTCCTTCCTCCACCCACATTTATTTTATTGCATTACAGTGTGGGGCAGCTCAAATATGTAAAACATCCTTTCGAAGTCATTCATAAAAAAATGCCTGTGAACCCTCTCAAATAATGATAGCAGACAAAGTCTCACTTCCCTAATGTTTAATGAGCTAAATAGTTTTAAAACAAATAACGTATACAAATTCATGGTCGCTGTAAGTACTTCAAAATTATCAATAAAATTCAATATTCCTCACCCATTCAAAGAGCAATCATCCTGCATCAGATATATTATCATTATAGCACTAGACTACCCAGAGATTTTACACAGAAACTAAACTGTACAATGGAGACTGAAGTAAATACACTCTTTCAAAGGATCAGATGTACGAAATCTTCCCATACCAGGCTTCATTATTAAATGCATTTCCTAAATCACTAAAGAAGTACGTCATTAGCTCCTACTGATGTAAACGTTTACTAATGTCATCATCACTATAGTAATTTAGTCCTTATTTTATAATTAAATATCCGAAATATGTCTGCCACAAAATCATGCTGAAAAAGGGCCTAACCTGGAAGAAATATATACATAGGTATATTTGGTATCTTTGGATGCGTAATTTTATGCACTATTTCATATTCAAAATCCTCTATTGTAAGTTATCCTTTGCGCAAATATTTTACAAGCAATTGAGTGGAAGGCATTTTTCATCGAAAAAACGAGAAAAATGCACAAACCATGTATCAGTTGAGAGGGGAATTATTTTCGAAACGACTCAACAACTAAGATAATACGATGGAGTTTTGAACCATTTTTATTATATTATTCATATAGTATATGTTCATTGACGGATCCAGGTGGAGGGTCTTTGAATTTTATGATATAGAAATTTAGCAAAACGGTGGAGATTTATTACAGCAAGGAAATATTCTTGGAACAAGAGTCAACTGATTACACTGTTAAGTCAGGCTTTTTTTGTTGATGGCCTTCATGTCAGAAATAGTGATGCTGATGCTGACACGCTGATCACCTCCAGCGCTCTGAAATATGCTTCGAATGGCAAGGAAGTAATCGTAATTACGGATAACAGATATTCTAGTCCTTCTCATGTATCACTGGAATAAAAAGTTAGAGAATACAATATATACATTCAATCGGAAGGAAAGAACAAGAAAACATGGAATATATGAGATGTTGTAACCTCCGTTGGTTCCAATTTATCACAGTATAGGGCCTATACTCTTCACCCATGCAAGGGGTGGCTGCGATACATCAGCTATTCACAATCAAGGTATTAAAACTTATGCACACACATTAAATGCCAATTTTTCTAAAATGAGCATACGAAGTTCACAGTTTAGTTTAATATTTAGCTACGATTATACTTTAAGTTTTGTCTTTATTTCAGGGAAAACAAATATTCTACGCACAGTGAAGCGATCAGAACGCGCGCGACAAATAGCTTCTCTGTTTGCTAATACGAATGCCACACAAGACCAGATTAACGAAGTTGGAATCAATTTATTTCTGACAAGTTACATAGTTTAAGAGATTTCATCCTCTTTTTTGTTGTCCTATTAAAGATTTCAGGCCATCTTCATTATCTTCTTTAAAGCTGCATATATAGATGCATATACAATAGTAATATCATTTATAAGTCATGCTTACATACGTTCTAGCTACAAGGGAAAAGAAGCAGACACATTGGAGACAATGCGCCACGCACGATTTATGGCTATGGCTTCATCCAGCAAAACTACAACTGGACCACAAAATTTGCCTCCAACAGAACGGGCAGCCTACTGTACTTTCATTCTCTTCGTGTTCATCTTCAAGTTGTTCAGTGGAAAACCTTTATGCAATCGCGCCTACAACCAATACAATGAGAATGGAAGCTTGATGAGGGTCGTTTGATGCCAATAATGACCGATCGTGATGTGCTCCTCAAAAGTTATTGAAGTTTGTTCGATACAAGTGCAAATATTCATCAAAAAACAGGCGCGGTACAAATCTATGCTCACATAGAAGAAATAGCTTAAAATGTGCTGCGGCATGTGTGGATTGTCGAGGCAATAGCTGCAATAATGATGATGAAAATCTAATTCCAGAAAATGTTCATGATGAGAATATTTTTGGAGACTCTTAAATGATGTAAATTCTATTGCACCATACAACTTTTATGACTTATTATCTGTATTTGCATTCAAATTTTAGGCACACTTAGTGTTTGCAATGACAAAAAATAAAGGTAATTTGTGTTTTTAAAGGTTTTCCAATGTTTTATATGGTCTTGAATTTTCGTCATATTTTCGTTAAAACTAACGAAAATATCACGACTTAACCTTGCATGAAATCCCTGAACATTTTTGGGATTTCATGAAATCCCTAAATATTTTGGGGATTTCATGAAATCCCTAGTTACATATATCCCCTGTAACATATATATGTATAGTCTGGTGGTTTAATGCTGAAAAGGGCCTAACCTGGAAGGAATATACTGTGTATATATATATATATATATATATATATATATATATATATACTGTGTATATATATATATATATATATAATATATATATATTATATATATATATATTAGGGGGGTTCATGTAATAGGGGTGAACAATTTTATTGCAGGTAAGTCACTGAGCATGTGGATTTTTTAATTCTACTTGTTTACAAAAACCTTCATGGCAGATTTCTACTTGGTAGCAAAACTTTTAGTGGGTGCTGAAGCTCATGTTCGATTACTCCTAGATTGCTGATTTATCGTATGGGGCTTCTTGTATTTAAAATTTCCGAGCGCACCGATTGAGGGAAATTTACGGTCATGTAAAGATGCCAGCACTTCCCTGCTCGATTGGTGTCTACACTCTCCTCCTGGTTTGGCTTTGTTTCGTTTGAAACCTTGTCGGAAAACAAAGATGAAAATGGTTGAGGAAGCAAATTTATTACAAGGAAAGAACTTGATTCAGCGTCATTCAAGTTATTTGATACTTTCAAGATCAGCCGAGGGTTCTTAGGACATCTCCTGTGAGTGGGAAAATCACCAAGACGATAGACGATCCCTCCTATCCATGTAAAGATTCAATGTTATCAACGACAGTGCTGAAAGGGGCGTGTCCATGATAAAGAATATCAATGCAACCATTACCAAAGCCGAGACTCAAAAGCAGTTCTTCTTACACGTAGTGGAAATGCACCGGCACTAATTTCCTGACCAGAATAAGTCGACATTGGCCACCGGTAAATGTTCAGGCGACTAGAATTCATGTATGATATTAAGGTGATATCAATGCATTTGTGTCATCACTGAACTTTATATTGTGCGAATTCATTGGTTATCTAAATGTTATTTATCCAATTCACCCACTGTACATATTCTAATTCTTGAGCACTGAGTAAATACTCTCGGATTCCATTCAAATTCGTCTCAGAGTTTTATGTTCTCAAGTTTAATAAAAAAAAATACATGCTTGCTTGAATTTTTAATTTTCATTTATTTGAACCGCCCTAATATATATATATATATATATATATATATATTATATATATATATATATTCAGACGGATTTATGTATAGGCAGAGTAGGCACCTGCCTAGGGTGGCAAATTTTGAGGGGCGGAAAATTTTCTCTTTTTTCAACTTAAATTGGGCAACAAATTAACTAACAAATTAAATGGATTCACAAATACGAGGTGTGATCAAAAAGTTCGGTAAATAATCCCGCGACTAATGAACGCGTGTCACTAGGTGATGTCAGTGTGTATGGCTGATGACGTCACCTTGGCCACTTGCCAGATTCCAACAAACACCATTCAACTACGCACCAGTGCGCCGTGTCATTGCTTTGTGTGAGGGCGTTTTTGTGGCGTCTGGCGATTTTGCAGAAAATGTCGAAATTTGAGCAACGTGCAAACATCAAATTTTGTTTTAAACTTGGTAAGACGGCTACAGAAACGCACGGAATGCTTGCAGCTGTCTAAAGAGATGAAGTTGTTACAAACAAGACGGACGGACGACCACTTCTTTCATCATCTTCGAAAGACTCATTTCCTTCTCGAAACCTTCCAAACCACTTGCAAACAGTCTTGTTTGTAACAACTTCATCTCTGTAGACAGCTGCAAGTATTCCGTGCGTTTCTGTAGCCGTCTTACCAAGTTTAAAACAAAATTTGACGTTTGCACGTTGCTCAAATTTCGACATTTTCTGTAAAATCGCCAGACGCCAAAATAACGCCCTCATACAAAGCAATGACATGGCGCACCTGGTGCGTAGTTGAATGGTGTTTGTTGGCATCTGGCAAGTGGCCAAGGTGACGTCATCCGCCATACACACACACACATCACCTAGTGACACGTGTTCATTAGTCGCGGGACTATTTACTGAACTTTTTGATCACACCTCGTAAGTTTTAAAATAAAAAAGAATAACAGCCTCTAATACCAAACTCGTGATATCAAATGGCACATCTATAAGCCACTGTGGTGACAATTTCCCTTCCTTGGGGCGGCCAAATTCTACAGTATGTCTGTATAAATTTCTTCCTGGTTAAATCATAAAAAGACCACACTATTTCATTAAACACTTCTAATGTCATAATTTATTTTAATTTTTTTATCAAGTATCATTTATTTTGTACTAAATATACAAATGATCATTTTAATTAAAAATGTGTGAAACTGTAAAATAATCAAATAGTATATCATTTACTTTTGTAAGTTTTTCCCTTGTGTTTATTATTATTATTATTAAAATAGGTTAAATTAGTTTACGACATGAAAGTTAGGTTTGGCTGTTTCTTTACACTGATGAAAGGTATGAATCCGTGTGTTAGTACTTTAACTGGTGCTTGGCTACAAGTTGTAGCCAAGCACCAGTTAAAGTTTGAAACCACAATCTTACATGCGTACTCGTACTCGAACACTAAAATAACCGTACTCGACCACTCAAAAAATACGGTACTCTTAATCGTACTGTAACTCGTTTTGGTACTCGTTTTGGTACTATTTCCACCTCTAGCGTATACACAACTCCAGTGGCCAACATCGACGATTTAAAGACCAGAATTGCTGCTGCTTTTTGCAAGAGTTGACGTTGAAATGTTGCAGCGTACATGGATGGAGATAGAATACCGTTTGAACGTCTTACGTTTGACAACTGGTGCCCATGTTGAATGTATTTGAGGTTATGTGAAACTTTATTACTTTCTCTCACAGATGGGGCAAAAACGGTATGTGTACCTCATTTCCTAATATTTTTATTTGAGAGAGAAATTATAAAGATAATTTGTGTACACCCTGTATAATATTTCAGATATAAAAGCAAATAGAGATATACGTTAATGCAGTGAAGCTAATGCACAATGGACGTAACTCTATTTTATTGAAATTCAAGTCATGTCACGAGTCAATAAATTTTATTAGTGAATATAATAACGTTGGAACATTGAATTCTAGTAAACCCTTTAAAACTGAATGCATTGTTCAAGATTATTATTCATATGTGAACGTATGAGAAATATAGGCATTTTAATGTATGAAACTGATTTTTCTTTGTTAATTTTCATTTTCACCTTATTCGTATGTATTATAAAGCCTATTATTGTTGTATATATTCATATATTATTCCTCTACATATATTTTTCTGAATCACTTTTAAAATTAATTTTGTTCATATATGTATATGAAGGTTATTATCATTTCAGTATATGATGATTTAATATTGGTCTTTGTAAATACTGATGAAGTGTTTGTCTGTTTGAAATATGAAGTATTTCACGTTTTCGCTTCTATTTACATAAACGATCCATTCTGGGATGAGAAACGGTGTTCCTTAACTTAAATGATAATATCAGAATTGTCAAAGAAAACATTAAACCTCTGTTTCGATCTTCGTAGATTTAAGTAAGGAATTTACTGAAATTTCTAAATAAATAATGGCAAATTTCGAGCAAGCTCTTTCTGAATGTTAATAGGACAAATGTTTTGTGTTTTAGCAATAGAAAAGATATAATTCTGGTCTTAAAGTATTAAAGGAGTGTAAAATAAAAGTTTTCTGAGTATAATGTTTGATAAAGATTTATTATGGATTTATCATATTTTCTCTGTAAAAGGATTTCTAAAATTGTAGCAGTTTTGTAAAAAATCAGAAATTTTGTACCAAACCACATTTTCCTTAAAATATCTTTTTAACTCCCTTTTATAATGTATTGTCCTTAAGTTGGGTTCAAATGTGCCAACAATGTACTAATTAATGTAATTGTACTTTAAAAACTAACCATAAGAATAATAGCACATGTGCGAAATTGCTAAAGGTTAAAGATATTATTGAAGTAGTACATGTACTGTATTACTATTTATTTTGAGAAATGTACAAAAGCAAATCTCTTTACTGTGGATCGATAAGCGTACTAAATTGTAATTTAAAATTTTCATTCCTCTTCAAAATCTAGTGGTCACAAAACAAGTACTCCCTAAACGCAGATTGACAACATATCACAAATTAGCACTAACTGTTCGAATGCAGATATGGAACAACCTAAGTCTAAGACGAAAATCTTAACCAAAATGAAGATTCCTCTTAACTTTTATTTATACTCAGCTATTCCACACAAAGTACAGGGTGATCGAAAAGTCCCTGTGCACTTGTCCACTTCCAACACAGTGCAGGTACAGGTTCACTACACTTCTTGCAGGTGCACAGGGACTTTTCGCTCACCCTGTACTTCTGATATATCAGCTATCGACTGGTTGCGAAGAAAGCTCAATTTAATAATGAAGAGAAAGACCAGAGAGACAAAGAATATCCTTCAGTCTTTAATTATTACCGACTTTTCGAAATACACATGTTACATCTTCAGGGCTAAAAACAATGAAATATAAAAATCAATTAGGTTACAGTATACATATTAAAATTAATATGGTTAAAATTATACGACTAAAGAGACAAAGAGTGCGGTGGTTCGAATAAATATATAAGTAAACACCTTAATTGAAATAGAGTAGATCAGTCGAGTTGGGTGGTTTGATGCGTGATAGATTTGTACGAACTGATCTGCCGAGATGTTCGAAAATACAAAATTTTATTTATTTTAGATTTTAACCCCTCCGTCTATGGCCTTGGTCGATTTCAAGTTGACGGGGATTCTGGTTAGGTGGCAGCACCGGATTTGTTACTCTGGACTAGCTGTTACCGTATAGGGAATTGCAGTAGTTTCTTCTATACTACTCTTCGAGTTCTTCTTGTAGTGGATCGGAGGATTTTGTGGAGCTTACTAAATTCTCTGAAGGTTCCCCGATTCTTCTTGTAACGTATCGGGAAATTAGTTTTCTCTATTTAAGACTAAGTTCACTGAAGAGAGCAAGGCTCGAAGGAGAAGACAAAAATTTTCTCTTACTGTAGTTTACTGCTAAAATGTTGCAAGTAATGTTCAGCCTCTAAGTTAGATCAGTCAAATCAAAATGAAAATTTCAAAAATTATGAGTTTATATACACAAATTTTGTTGGCATTATTATTATTTAATGTTGACTTGTTTTGTTTTTTATTCTCAATAGGCTGCATTATTTTGTAAAATATTTGAAGATATGGTAAATATTTAGCCGTAGCAACGTCTAGACAGATAAGCAAGATATTTGAAGATGAAGCCATATTTTTATTTTATATCGCATATTCACAGATCTGATGTTATCATGATCTGCCGAGTTAACTAAAAATGGAAATTGAAATATGCATTTTATTATGAATGACAATTAAACATGCACATGAGCAAAAATTAAATGATTAAGATTTAAAATTGAACGTTAAGCAAGACATTACTTCATCTTTTACAACGAAGAGAGAATTTATAAAGAAAATGAACACTGCAGAATTTAACAACATTAAATTATTAAGCTAAATCTAAAAAAAATTATTTAGTAATTTAAAAAGAAATAATTCACCAATTGTTCAGCAGAAATAAAATAGAAAGCGAATCAAAAATTTTATCCGAACTTCGTCATCGTTATGCGAATTTGGACTCTATTGTAAAAATGAATATAAGAATGTACATACATATGAATATAAGTATTATATTCATGTAAATATATATATGAATATAAATATATATGAATATAGGGATTATTCATTGTTCATTTTTACAGGGCTCTTTCCACTAGAATGATATTAATACAATAATATAACATCCTAACTAATTCTAACTAGATGATAACTAATGGTTTTTATAATACAGATTTATATACAAAACATAATTCGGGGTGGTTAAGTCTAGTTCACGTGGTCTGGGTACAAACTCTTGGTCGTGAATAAATAGTTTCATGTCGTTTGGTTTCTCTTGTTTTCCTTCGTTCCAAAAATGATATTTTTACTGGAAATATACTGAGGATAATAGCACACACAACAATGATACTAACGGCAGATGTTGAAAAATTTGTTACAGGTTGTAGTATTTGTAAGAGGTTATTCTGGTTATCTGAAATTTTAAAATGACTCAAATGATCCTTCCATTTAGGGGCATAAAGTCCGGGTAGGATGGTCACTGGTTTCATGCGGAATTCAAGATTTTTATAGTAGGTTTGAATTTAGTTTCAGACAGAAAGGGGTACGAGTTGTTAATTGTAATCTCAACATTATAAGGGGGACCATTTTATTCATATTTACGTCTTAAATTACACGGAGCTGTGGGTGGTTGTGCAGATGTTTGTATGCAGAGTGGTCGGCCTCGCTTAAGTAGTAGCGGGGGTCAAACATTAAGCTCGGATTCTGAGTGCGTTCGTGAAGGTTCTAATTCACGTGGTTGATGCATTTCTCCAGGGTCTGGTTCCGATGGGACTTTCGGTTCTTGTTCAGAGATTGGCTCGAGTACTGGTGGTATTACGAGGTACCAATCTTCGTCACCAGTAGTGGTTTTCGCGGTGACTACTTCGGTTTTGTGGTCCCTGCTGGATTTGTTAATAAGTGGATCTTTCGAAGGATAGGCGGCTCGAACGCTTGGCAGATGTTTTTTGGGAAGGTGTTGTTCGGCAGCGATCTTCAAATTACCAGCTTGAATGATCTTTATTTTGAAATGATCTCGGAGGTCGAGGATTTCGTAACGGTTCTTTCCGAGGTTTTTCATAATCCTATATGGGCCATCGCATTTTGGGTATAATTTGCGATGAGCACTTGGCGGTTTCACGCTCTTTATGTAACATCGCATACCGACGATTATAGTCCATTGACGGGGATGACGCCTATGTTGCGCTTGTTCCATTTGTTGGTTTCGTTGGTCTAGAGCATAGCGGATTAAGTCAAAAATTTTGAAAGATTGTTCAACTAGTTGCTGATTTGCTCCTGCCATCTCGGAAGGTAGTAGAACTGCCGAGTCAGTTTGGTCAGGCAAATCAAAAGGTAGCAGTTTGTCGTAGTGATATAGGACGAAATGAGGGGTGTCCCCGATGGACACGTTATAGCCGTTGTTGATGGCTGTTTGCACCATGGGAAGGGAATCATCCTATGTACGGGAGGATGCATTGACAACGTGGCGAAGGGCTTCTAAGATCTTCCGATTGTGTCTTTCCACTAAACCGTTTGCCTGCGGATGGTATGTCACAATGAGTGTGCTTGTAATTTTAAATATGCTACAGAGTGACTCGAACAGTTTGGGAGTGAAACTAAGGAGGTTACCCGAAATTAGGATGGAAAGAGTGGTATGGTTTTGGATGACGCGTTCTACTAGGGCTCTTGCCACAGCTTCCGAAGTCTTGTTTAGAATGGCTACTACTGGTTTGCATTGGTTTGGTTGTACTGGTTTACATTTGATGTTTCAGGGAATGGTCCTAGTATGTCCATTCCAGTTCTTTGCCAGAGCCGTTGGCATACTGGATATTTATGCATGGGAGCTGTGGACGGTACTTTGCCTTTATGCTTTAAACAAGGCGGGCATTCAGCGATGTATTCATGTACCTTTTTGTTCATTTCGGGAAAATGGTATCGCTCCAAAAGACTCTTGATGGTGCGATCCGGCCCCATGTGGCCATACAAAGGTGAGTTGTGACAAAGTCCGATGGCTATATCCACGAGATCCTTTGGTATTTCCACGAGGTCTTTTCCATCTTTGTTCCTAAAATGTACGAGCCCATCTTTTAGGTTGTACTGTTCTTTTACCTTCGATGGTTCCTTTTGTTCCAGCCGAGCCCGAAGGTTCTGGGTGTGTTGGTCCTGTTGTTGGGAGTATTGCAGACATTCGTGGTCGAACACAGGAAGAGTTTCTATCTTATTCACTTGGGTTTCGGGCTTGAGTCTCGACAATCCGTCTGGAATAAGTTCAAGTTTTTCTGGTTTGTATACGATTTTTGCCGCAAAGTCCTGAATCAACAGAGCCCATCTACTCAATCGTCCTTCAAGTAGCTTGTCCTTGAAGAGATACGTGAGTGACTTATGTCAATTTTGATGGTTACATCGTAGCTGTAGACAATATTTCGTAATTTTTTCAAAACCCAATATACCGCTAGTGCCTTTCAGTTCGTAGTGGAATAATTCCGTTGAGGTCCAGAGAGAAGCTGAATGGCATAAGCAATGGGTAATTCCACACCATCTACGTCCTGTAATAGGACGGCTCCTAGTCCATAGGAGGAAGCATCTGCATCTGTGGCTATGACAAAGGGTTTGGTGTAATCAGGATATTGGAGGATGGGATGACAGGTTAGTTTACCAATTAAAGTTTCAAAGGCATGTTGGTGATCAGATTCCCAGTTAAATTTAGCATTTTTCTGGAACAAATTAGTAATGGGTTTAGCAATATTTGAAAATTGGGGAATAAAATTCCGATAGAATCCGACAAAAAATGCACGAGCGTCGTTAATGGTTTTGGGTACAGGGTACCTTTCCAGTGCTTCAAGTTTGACTGGATCAGGTTTAATTCTCGTGGATGATAGTAGAAATCCTAGGTATACCAGGGACTCTTGTAAAAAGTTGCACTTTGCAAGTTTCAGTTTAAGGTGTGCTTTTCTCAAGCGTGATAGCACAGTCTGAAGAAGTTGAAAGTGTGTTTTTATGTCCGAACTGTAAACAATAATATCTTCAAGATAGACGAGAGCTTTAACACCTAATAGGTCGGAAAGAACTATATTCATCAACCTAGAGAAATTAGCAGGCCCATTTCGGACTCCGAAAGGTAAAACCTGGAATTCGTAATGGCCTCGGTTAGTGAGAAAGCATCAATGCCCGAGGTTTCGGGACGACCTCCATTTGCCAATAACCGGATGCTAAATCGAGGGATGAAAAGAAGTTAGCTTCTCTACGTTTCAGATTGTTTCTGCATGTTTGGAAGAGGGAAACGGTCTGGGATGGTAATGTGGTTTAGGTGTCTAAAATCTATACAAGGGCGAGATGTTCCGTCCTTTTTGGAAACAAGAATCATAGGAGCCAACCAGGGACTAGTTGAAGGTTGAATGACATCCTTCTCCAACATGTCTTTCATGTGTTCCTCAATAGTTACTAATTTGGAATGTGGAACCCTAAAGAGAGGAATGAAGATGTGTTTGGAATTGGGTTCCAGCTTGATTTCGAAGGGGACCAAATTAGTTCGACCCAGAGGATCTCCTTTTAGGGCGATCACATCTCTATTTCTTATCATGAAATCGAGAAGTGATTCCAGTAGTTTGGAATCCTGTAAGGCTGGTGACTCCTGAAGGGAGTGCTCCAGACATTTCTTATATTCTTCTTTTAATGCTGAAGGGTTTAACTCTAAGGAACTGGAAACATGATTTATAGTACTGGTAAGGAAATCTGAATTTATTTCTAATGTGGAAACAGTTCCTATTCTCTGATTTGAAGTTAATTCAATAGGGCTTTTTCCTTTTTTTAAACAAACAACAGGGATAGCTGAATTCTGACTATGACTAAGAACTTGGGTAATAAGAACATCTCTCTTAAAATTACTTTTTTCTGTAATAAGAGTACGAGCTGACTCTAATAGTTTTCCTTGACCGTTTACTACTCTTGCTAAAAAAAAAATCTTCTCATAAGGTGCTACTGTTAAACGCTCTGTAGGGCATATGAAAAATTGTGAATCTGACTCTGGTTCTGGTTCGGCGACTAAAATTTGCCTTATTGTCTGAAAAATCGCTTCAGTTGGATATCGAATCTCAACTGCTGAGTTAACTGAAACTGGCTGAACTGAAACTGGCTGACTGGAAACTGACAGACTGGAAACTGACTGACTGGAAATTGACTGCCTGGAAACTGACTGATTGGAAACTGACTGTTTTGATCCTACTGGATCCTACTGACTACTCTGGGAGCTGATTTCTGGGGCGGTTGTCCCTCTGGATGCAACTGACTGACTTGAACTTCTATAAACTGGAGTGGGTTTTCCATTTCCTTCGGAAATCCGAACTGAATTGATTCTGTTAGTATTAAGCTGTCTATTATTCTCATAGAGAGGGTGTGTCCTATATCTACACTTAACTAATTTTCCGGCTGGGTAAATTCCCCATTGATTCCGATTCAAGAAATCTATACCTGGAAAGATATCTGTCTGAAAGGTGGCGACTGCGTCCACAATACAACATTTTGCGGGATATACCACGTTACCAACTTCTAAATATAATTCGATTTCTCCATATGTAGGTCTGGGAGTACCTGTAACTCCTCTGAGTTGGCAGGAAGGTGCCTTAATTTTATATTTACATTCTGTACTCTCCAGTACCTCATCTGCACATTGTTTCTTAATCAATGTCGCATTAGGGTGTGTCAATTTTAGTAAACTCAACAATTCAAAAACTACTAATGCTCAAATGATGTCATATCATCTAGCAAACTTAGAAATTTCTTTAGTGTTGTTTAACAAAGCCATTCATCTACTTATATTTGTCCATAAAGGTTTGAAATATAACCTAAATATGACTGTAGCATCGTATATCAATGTGCCATTGATATGTGTGGTCAACTTTAGTTATTTTTCGTGTGCAGTATGGTTTCTAAGTTTCACATAGTCACAAATGCTGGAGCTTTGATTATGAATGCATGTGTTTTCCCTCCTTTTTGACAATTTTGATTACTTCGTAATGTAAATATTGTGTAATTCAAATTATTCGAAATGTTATGTGTGACCCAAACTTTCTGTATATTTTGATATGATAGATATATGAAATTGTAATTACTTTGAATAATTATGTACGTCTTGTACCTACAACAACACAACCTTTTATCTGAGCTTATAGGAAAATATTAAGAATTTCAATTAACTTAATTTTATGTAATCATAATCAGTAGGCCTATCCAAATTTCAATGACATTTCTTTTGTTCACAGGTCCACAGGATGATCAGAAAGAAATCAGAAACCGAAGCAATCAAGTGGTCACCTAAGTCATTTGGTGGGACTGGAAGGGACTTTCCCTGCTGAGCTGCCCACAGCCAGAGATCTGCTGAGTGGTTTGTTGAGGAGAGAGATAAGTGAGGAAGACAGGAGGACTTACCAGTTAATGACCTGATTAACAACGGCATTGTTCAGGGCTACTGGCTCAGTGGAGAAAGGCCGACGCTCTATTCACAGGACCTGTGATCAACACTGAGGTCAGGATCAGGCTAAGTGAAGGCACTGTGGATGAGGCAGTGAAGGTGTCCATTGGCAATGTGAAGCTAGAGGTCAAAGATAGGTTCATGATGAAACTGGACAATTGGTGGACATCCTGACCTGTCACTGTGTATCAGGAGCTGCAGTGAGCTTGGGTGCAACCCTGTCAGCAACAGTGAGGTTCACATTGACTTGCAGCTGCAGGAGCGAGCCAGAAGATACAAGTGGCAGGAGCTTGCCTTCATTAAAGGTCAGAGAGAAAAGGTGGTAGTGTGGGCACACCATGGGTCTAGCTGATCACCCTGAGACTAGGAGACAGGAAGCAGTACTGCAGAGACAGGAGCAGAGAAGGAATGCCGAGGAGAAGGGGAGGAGGAAGGCAGAGGAGTCAGCCAAGAAAGAAGAGGAGTTGAGGGAGGAGTCACTGGAGGAGATATACTGGAGGAGGCAGGGAGGAGAGAGGAGGACGAAGACTTCATACCAGAGGCTGCGACAACTTCTTCCTTGCCTGTGGCTAAGAAGAAGAAATACAACACTGACGATATCACCAACATAGCTCTGGCTAGCTTGAAACATCACACTGGGCTGAGAGAGCCTGCAGAGATTGCCACTGCTGCCTAGATTGATGCTGGTCTTATCACAGAGTTTGATACAGCACTGGTGATTGACCACAACAAGGTGAGGAGGGCTCAGGAGAGACTGACGAAGGAGCTGGTCAAAAAGTTTGATGAAGAGATTAGGGAAAATGGCATCACCTGTATCATCTTTGATGGGAAAAGAGATGACACCAAATTGATGATGGAAGCCGAGGGCAGTGACAGGCAGTTTCCTGGCCTTATTAAGGAAGAACACTACACAGTGTGCAATGAACCAGGTGGGAAATATTTGTGGCATTTTGTACTAGAGGAAGCTGCAGAGGAGAGAAGTCATGCTGAGGTCATTGCTGATCATCTGGTGAACTGGCTAAGAGAGAGAGAAGCAGACCATACCATTTTGGCCATAAGAAGTGAAAGCACTAATGTGAATACTGGCTGGGAGGGAGGAGTAATGCATTATGTGGAGGCCAAGCTTAGCAGGAAGTTGGTGTGGATTGTCTGTGACTTGCACACTGGGGAGCTGAGTCTCAGACACCTGATGACTGCACTGGAGGGCAAGACATTGAGCAACAACAAGTGGTCTGGGGCCCTAGGGAAGATGTTAGACACTGCCACTGTGCTGGAGATCAACCCAAACTTCACGAGGATCACTGTTGGTCCTCCTCTACCCCATCTCAGTCAGGAGGTAGTCAAGGACCTCAGCACAACCAATCATATGGCTACAGAATCATCACTGCCATCAGATCGGGAGAAGGTACCTCAGAGTCTAGCTCTCCTGGAGATTGGGCCAGTCTGTCACAGTAGGTGGGTCACCACGGCTCTAAGTCTGCAGAGTGTGGATTTTCCAAACATGGGCTGAAGGGTAGGAACCTGAAGAATCTGAGGATAATTGTGGGATTCATAGTGGATCTACATGCCAATGGTTCAACATCAAGTTAACTCACAGCTGGGTGGAGGGTCCCAGGCATGTACTGTACCAGCTGAGCTGCTCAGAAGTCAGAAGAAGGAGGTGATAGGAATAGTGATGCTACAGTGAAGAGATCAGCCTGGTATGCACACTCTGAGGCTGTGCTCCAGGCCATGCTGTGCAGTGAGGTGGAGGAGGAGAGGGAGGGGGCAATGGAAGGATACTGGAAATCAGAGGTGAAGAATGAGAACACACAGGTAGGAGACTGCAGTGTCAGACTAGAAAGACTCCTGACATCAACCCAGATGCCCAAACTCTCGAGCTTATTGATTGGAACTCTGGCGTGACTGAGCCTCCTCTGACCTGCTCCCTTACCACTGCTGCAATCAAGGAGTTTCGGATAACCATGGAAGTTCCTGCATGGCCCTCACACACACAGTCAGTAGAGAGGTGTGTAAGGATGACAACTGAAGCAGCACAACATGTTTACTCACAAGAGAGGAGGGAGGCGTACATCAGTGGCCAGGTGGCAAGTAGGGAGCTCATGTCCAGGAACAAGAGAAAGGCAGACATGGCATCCTTGGCAAAGTTCAAGAAACCTCTCTATATTTCTAAGTTTTAATATTGAAATACAATCAAAATGCCCTTAATTGTATGTAATATATGTAAATGTAGTTATATACAATAAAAAAAATACATGCAAAAATTGCTGATTTTTTGTAAACTTCAACTTCACATATAATAGGTAGGAGTGGTCAAATCTGGATTTTAAAGCCATATTTCGATTCAGCACATAAAAATGCATCATTTGGTCACTAGTAGTCTTTGAAAATCTAAAGATTTCACTTTGCTCCCTAAAATTGACACACCCTATTGTCGCATGTGCTCCTGTATCTAGAAGAGCGGTTAAATCTCGGTTATCTGTGCTGCATTTTATTATTAAATCTAGTAGGTTTACACCTATAATCCTGATGGGAAGTTTATGTGTGTATTTGGGTTTATTACTGCTATTTAGGAGGGAGGAGGCTGAACTGCTGCCTCCGAAGTGGGATCTAAAAAAGAACTTGCATTGACTTCTATGGGAGGACCTAAGTCATTTGCTACGGGATCATCATACACTGGAGGGTCTTCTTGGAAAGTGTACTCTGGAGAAACTGATTCTTCAACGGCTACTTCTACGTACCGAACCATCCGACCTTGCTGATTATATTGGGGTCTGGACATTGGGTAATAGTGTGGTTGACCTTGTCGTGATCTGTTTGGTGGGTGGTTCTGTTGAAGCTGGGAACTAACTGGTTTCTGAGAATTGGAGGGCTTTTGGGAACGTTGGTGATTTGATTTCTGGAAGTGGGGTCTGTACCCTACAGGGGCTTTGTCGGCACATTTTTGTGGGAGCAATAAGGGAGATAATTTCATTGACTCATCATGTGCCCAAAACTATCGCAATTAAAACACTGAGGAGGAGGGCATGCATTCTGGGTTTGTGGGGCTTGTTTCTGAGGTGGTGTTCCCTGCATCGACCTAGATTTATAGGGTTGTTGTTGTTGTAGTTGCTGTGCTGCTGCTGAATGTAGTGTATGGGGGTCTGTCTACCCTTCCGGTAGTTCTGGCTCGCTAAGTCTGGGTAATGTTCCCTTGTTTTATTTATGGCTACACTTACTGGTTCGTCAATATCTAGACACTCTTCAAATTTCTTTTTAAGTGCTACGGGTAGGTTTTGGTAAATGGATGCTGCTACTATTAGGTTTCTTTGCTTTGAAGTGACTGTAACGTCGCATGCATTTTCTGCAGCTCGGAGGGCTTCTCCTACGAGTTTGTGTGTTCGTGTAATAAAATTATTTAAATCTTCATGTTCTCCTTTCTTCCATTTAGCTTGGAAGACAGCACCTAATGTCGCCAAAGGTTGTGCGAGTGTTATTTCTTTGAAAAATTCTAATAAGTTTTGTTTAAAATTGTCCCAAGTTGTAGCTTTGCTAATGGATGGGACGTATGTAACTGTACCATGGGCATTCCCCTCTTTAGGGTTAATAAACCTTTTAGGTTCCCTAATCTTTATAGCATCATCTGTGATGTTTTCGCGTAAGAAATGCTGTTCAAGAGACTCAATCCAAGGTTTTACGCGCGGTTCAACAAAGTTATTATCTATGGTTCCCTTAAAAATTAGGACAGTGTGGGAAAGGTTTACAAGTCTACCTAAGTTAATGTATCCTGGGAAGTGGTTTGATACATGTTGGCTTGTGCTTGATCTGAAGTTTGCGTGTTTGGAAATATGTTTGAAGGGCGCGGGGTAGGTGGAAAAATGGGTGTAGGGAGAATTTCAATGTAAGAAAGCGCACCGTCTGAATCGCTCATATGTAAAGGTACTGTTAATGTATTCTAATTTTGTCTGCTTGACCGATCTTAATCTATGGAATGATCACTTGAGTGGCTTTCCTAACTACTCTAAGAAATACACAAATAATGCACAACAATTTTCCCAAGTAGGGAAACATTTTTAAAAATTGTAAACAAAATAATAAAAAATGTAAGCAAAAATTCACTCGAATGTACATGAATGTACGGTAATATTATGATTAGCACATTAAATAAAATGATTCTACAGTATACTAACAATAATAGTGAAAATAATTCCGTTTCAATAAAAAGAAATGTATCACTGGTGTGTGGAATGTTCACTGTGTTTTGTGTTAATTCTGGATTAATACTAATTATTAACTGTTCATTATACTGACTTCTCAAATGTTTAGTAATTAATTTGAAAAAAGGATTTGTACTTAACAAGGTTCCTACGGCGAAATCCTTGGAGACGTGTCCTGAAGACGTGTCTTGCTGGCCACTTGTTCCTGGACGAAGAATGGGCGTGGAGAACTTGGAGTCGTGACACACCGGTCGAATGATGGATGTGAAGAACTGGAAGTCGTGAGACGCCGGTCAACTGAATGTTGGTTCTAGTTCCAGGGTCTAGAAGACTGGAAGAATCCTGTTTGCAGAGGTCACCAGTTGTTAACCCCTCCGTCTATGGCCTTGGTCGGTTCAAAATTGACGGGGGTTCTGGTTAGGTGGCAGCACCGGATTTGTTACTCTGGAGTAGCTGGTACCGTATAAGGAATCGCAGTACTTTTTTCTATACTACTCTTCGAGTTCTTGTTGTGGATCGGAGGATTCTGTGGAGCTTACTAAATTCTCTGAAGATTCCCCGATTCTTCTTGTAACGTATCGGGAAATTATTTTTCTCTATTTAAGACTAGGTTCACTGAAGAGAGCAAGGCTCGAAGGAGAAGACAAAGATTTTCTCTTACTGTAGTTTACTCCTAAAATGTTACAAGTAATACTCAGCCTCTAAGTTAGATCAGTCAAATCAGAATGAAAATTTCAAAAATTATACGAGTTTACTGTATACATACAAATTTTGTTGGCAACATCATTATTTAATGTTGACTTTTTTTTTTCTCAATAGACTGCATTATTTTGCAAAATATTTGAAGATAAGGTAAATATTTTAGCTGTACCAACGTCTAGACAGATAGGTAAGCAAGATATTTGAAGATGAAGCCATATTTTTATTTTAAACTGCATATTAACAGATCTGATGTTATCATGATCTGCCGAGTTAACTAAAAATGGAAATTGAAATATGCATTTTATTATGAGTGACAATTAAACATGCATATGAGCAAAAATTAAATGATTAAGATTTAAAATTAAACGTTAAGCAAGACATGACAATCTTTTACAATGAAGAGAGAATGTATTCAGAAAGTGAACATTGCAGAATTTAACAAGATTACATTATTAAGCTAAATCTAAAAAAAATTTATTAAGTAATTTAAAAAGAAATAATTCACCAATTGTTCAGCAGAAATAAAATAGAAAGCGAATCAAAAAATTTATCCGAACTTCGTCATCGTCATGCGAATTTGGACTCTATTGTTAAAAGGAATATAAGAACGTACATACATATGAATATAAGTATTATATGAATATAAATATATATGAATATAAATATATATGAATATAGGAATTATTCATTGTTCATTTTATATATGATTCTATACAGTAGTCAGTGGTCACATTTATATTGATAAATTATGCAGATCTGAGAAGAGTGGGAACAGTGCCTTTATATTTAAATAGGTGAAAGATTGATTTAAATAGTTCCAGGATGACACGATTCCAGAGCTGGGAGTAAAATTCTTCTAGTGATTTGACGAGTTTATTCCTTGTGTTGAAGTTTAAAGCCCCATTGAATGGTAAAGAAACATAAAACATCCTTTGGGACTGTGATTGTGTCTTTAGATATGGGGTCGATTAAACTCTTTAAAACTGACAATCGTTGATTTTATTTGTCTTAAAAAGTCTTAAAAGTTGTTGTTTTAAATTATAGTTAATTGTCACAAGCTCTGACAAAGGCAATAGAAAAGTTATTTTAGATAAGAGTATTTACGTAGACAAAATGTTAGAAATTTTAAAAGACGTAACGAGATTTATTAAAGTAACAGATGATATTTTCTCTAATCTTAAAATAGGAAGATAAAAATTAATAGATTTCGAAGGCAACTTAAATCTAAAGGTGTAATCTCCGATAATATTATGATGTTTTCAAAATTATTTGTTTCTATGTCCAGTCCAAGTATAATGTACAGACTTTCCAAGATACACAAACCAAATTGCTATCTCAGACCGATTTTATCAGCAATAGGTACTTTCAGTTATAATGTCACAATTTTTGGTACCCATTTTATCACCCATAACACACAACTTATATAAAGTACAAGATTCTTTCTCCTTTGTTAAAGAAAACAATGCACTCAGTAATGACGTTTACACAATGGTCAGTTTTAACATAAAATCCTTATTCACCAATGTTTCTATTGGAGAAACCATTGATATTTTTATCGATACCCTTTACAGTAATGCTGACATAGTTCATGGCTTTACAGATATCAACTGAAAGAACTATTAAAATTCTCAGTCGAAGATTTTATATTTGTATTCAATAATGATTTTTTTAAACAATCCGAAGGTGTCCAAATGAATCTGCTCCTTGGCCCTACCCTGGCAAATATGTTACTTTGTCATCATGAAACAAAATTGCTAAATGATTGCTCCTCGGGCTTTAAACCGAATTTTTACAGAATATATATTGATAACACGTTTCTTCTATTTAACTCCCCCGACCATGTCACTCAGTTCCTTAATTACTAAAATCCTAAACATCCCAATATCGAATTTGCTTCAGAAACTGAAGATTCATTGTCCTTCCTCGACAATAAGTTACTCAAAATTCATTTTTCTTTTGAAACTCCTGTCTATTGTAAGCTGACATTTACCTTAACATTTAGAGTGACCTTTGAATTTTAAACGGAACTTGATTTCAACCCTCACCAACCGAGCGTTCAATTTCTGTTCGGATTACTTTAAACTTCACATTGAATTAGAATTTATAAAACAATTTCACACTGAATTAGAATTTATAAAACAATTTCATACTGAATTACTGTAGAATTTATAAAACAATTTCGGAGCAAGTTTAGTTTACTTCCCCCTGTAGTGCCTAGTGTAGTTTACGTTCCCCTACATTATCCTAGTGTAGTTTACGTTCCCCTACATTATCCTAGTGTAGTTTGCGTTCCCCAACTTTGTCCGCTTATACCTAATCAAATATAACGTTAAAACTAACGAAAATATTACGACTTAACCTAACCAATCGTCAATATTATATATATATATATATATATATATATATATATATATATATATTAGGGTGGGTGAAATGCAATTCTTTGTGGAATATTTATTTGCTTCACCTATAATTTGCTGTATTGGGTTCTATAGATGACATAAAGTGATATAAAAGAAAAATCAATTTTGTCCTACTAGCGTATTTTTGAGAAAAGGCCGCTAGTCAAACATATACATGCTTATAACTTGCAAAATATGCATTCAGTTAAAAGACACTATAGAATAAAAATGATTAAAAATAAAAAAAATATATTAGAAAGTGCCTTTTTATAAATTATTTCCTCAATTTTAAATTTTATCAAAATTTACCTCGGTAAATGAAATCACAAATAAATCACTTTTTTCTAAATAATTAAAAATTCTTTGATGACCGAAGTATATTACTTTGATAATAGTTAATAACCTTATATAATTTTGAATATTCAAACTATAATCTACGACAACACTAATGAACGAGAGAAATTATTGACATTTTATTACCACAATTGCACAAACATATAATCAATACACTTCCAAAAGGATCCCTTTTCAAAAATCGTGAAGTGTTTGCTTTTATGAAATTTTGGTGAATTATTTCAGTCTCTAATTAAAAGCTAATTGTCAAAAAGTGAAGTAATTTCTGTCTTGGTTTCCATATATGGCAGCAATGAACGAGACCTAATTCTTGCTCTTATAAATCGATCACGGGATTCTTGGAATATACAGATGATGCTGCATCGGTGACAAGTTTTATTGCCCTCTCGACACTTTGTGAATGAAGTGGATAATTGGGTAGGCACAGTTTTTTAACCCTAAGTGCATTGAGTTCAATATTTGTGAGCGCCATAGTGAGAGGAGGTTCAGTTAGCATTTATTTTGACCAGTAAATAATATCATCACATGCGTTTGCGTTGAAATTTATCTCAGGAACCTTAACTTCTCTGATTTTGGACACATTTTCCGTCTTTGTTCTAATGTTCATGATGAAATCAACTGCTCTGTTTCGTTATTGTTCTGATGTATCTGATAACATTGCTATCAGAACATTTTCACAATGAGCAAAATATGCGTTTCTAGCAATGTAAGGCTTCACTACATTCTGAACATCCTTTGGAAGAAGATGAAATCTTTTAATTGCTCCAAATATGTGATGTGGTCCATTCCATATATATGGCCTACTCTTGATATCGAACCAGCTTGGTCCATAATTTGTAACAATGAAGAAAATTATTGAATAAAGAGCCAATGAAGGAGTTTTCTCTGCAATGTATAGGCGGCAGATACGATTTGCTAATGTCTGCCATCGAGAATGGTTCAGTGGTCCGGGTTTTGTATTTTCCAAATCTTTTGGGACATTCCCACTTCTTATAGCCACAATAATTTTGTACAAATACTGTTGATCTTGGTTAAGATCATCGATAACCTCTTCTGATATGTGTTAAATCAATGTTTTCTCTAATTGGTTTGAAATTGACTGCAGACATTTTTTCACATTCTTTCAGTGCTACTCCGATTTTTCCAGTGAAACATGTTGGACCTTTTGTTTTACCATCAAAATGTTCAAATAAGTGTCGAAGGGGAAGTTCATTTGTATGCAGCATACAAATGCTCCATTGTAACGGTTTCTTTAGTTTTTCTTCTATGAGGTGGATGATCCCACCCTTGGCACCTGTGTTGGTATTTGTACTGTCACATCCTATGAGACGAATGCTCTCATAAATAGCTGACTCTTGAAAGAAGGAGAACAAACTATCAGCTATATCTTGAGCTTTAACAGAAGAAGGAACTACATGGGTTAAATATTCATTTCCTGGCTCAGACACCAAAACATAGTGTTCCTCTCTAGTGGAGTCTCCGTACCATTTGTTTCCTTTCTTCACATTCACCAGTCTTGTCCTTTCTTCCGTCAAAAAATATAGCAGATATGACAGCAGGATTAGCTTTACTCTCCATCACCAAACTTTTTCTCATTTTCTCTCTTTCCCGTCGGATTTTGTTCGTGTCAATCAAAAGCGTACTATCTTCTTTAGTGATTGCTCCATAATCAACTAAAGCAGCTGAAGCCAAAGCAGCTGCTGCTTGATCTGAAATTCCAAATCTATCGGCTTCCATCGCTACAGTAGGCAATGGAAGTCTCATTTGACCTTTTATGCCAACTGACTCATAGTCTGATTCACTCTGATGTGGGTCTAATTCATACTGTGTGGAAGTACTCTCTACATCTGAAAAACACTCTATTTCGGTTAAAATATGAGAGTCCTTCATTTCTCTTCCTCTTTTAACCATTCCTTCTTCTGTCCGCAATTTCTTAGACTGCATTTTTTTAATTAGTTTTGTCATGACTTTATCAACGCCCCCTATTTTCATTGTACGCGTCGATCGCTGATCCTGTAAAAACAGAAGCTCTTCTTTTGGTACCTTCAGTTCTCTTCGATAGGTGCATCTTATGTGAACATCTTCGCAGCTCTCAGGACAGCCAAAGTTTTGATGGGAGATAAAAGGGCACTTACAGGCACTGATATCGAATAATTCTTCCAAGGTGTCATTAAAATTTTCTCTCATTTTGACACTACTTTTTGATCTACTAAGATCGTTTGCTTTGCCGATGAGCCGTTTTAATTTGATATAAACTGATTTGTCAGTTGCAGGAATTGAAGCTTTCCTCCAAATACAGAGTATATCTTCAGTAATTTTGTTGAAAATATCAGAGTTATGTGAAGTCACTGACGTGGCTTCTCTTAAAAGAACATGGTATTGGCCCACCAGTTTATTTGTTGGCAATGTTGTAAGAGGAAGCTCTTGTGCGGTTCCAAATATAAAATGTGGTTTTGATTGACTCCTTGTAGCTCTAATGTTTGAAGCAGAAGCCATATTTGTTACTAATTATCAGAAATTACCAATTCCAAATCCAACAAAAACCTAAAAAATAAACATTTTCATTAAACATTTGAAACATTTATATGAGATAGGAAATGTGAAATAAACAATTTTTGTTTCAGCAAACGTTTTTGTAAAAAGAATACTTTTCGAGTTATGAAGCGTATAATGACAGGCTGGCGGCCATTTTGAGGGGGAGGAAATGGGGTACTTACGATGAATTGAAAATTTTTTAATTCTCATATTCTTTTTTATCACACTTCAATCCATCTTTTAACAGTGAAGCGATAGTTGAAAAATGTTTCACCCCACCCTAATATATATATATGAAAAGAAGGACCAACACAACAGCAAACATTTTCGTTTATTTTTTATATTGACCATACAGTTTTCCCTCAGTTTCTGCCAAGTATGGAGGTTGACGTAAACATTGTGTATTTACCAGTTGAGGTAATTTTAATTTAATTTTAATGATTTTAATTTTTCGTAGTGATGTAATTTTAATGATTTTTATTTTGTATTGATGTAATTTTCATTATTCTCATTTTTGTTTTAAGGTATTAAGACTTATAATTCACTGATGATGACAAAAGATTTGTCGAAACGTCTGAAGGATAAAAAATAAACGAAAATATTTGTTGTTGTGTTGGCCCTTCTTTTCATCTGTAAGCTCAGTTTCCCTAAGGAGAAGTCAAAGCTTTGATATATATATATAATATATATATATATATATATATATATATATATATATATATATATATATATATATATATATATAAATATATATAAATTGACGATTGGTTAGATTAAGTCGTAATATTTTCGTTAGTTTTGACGTTTTATTTGATGCATTCATTTAAAAAAGGTCTAAAGATCCTAGTGTAGTTTACATTCCCCAACTTTGACCTAGTGTCGTTTATGTTCCCTTTTGCGTCAGGGGGACGTAAACTACACTTGCTCCACAATTTCTTTCTAAGAATGGTTTCCCATTAAGACTAATAGAGTTAAGTTTCCAAAGTGGAAGAGAAAATTTCAGTCCTTTAGAGAGTGTTTCAGTTTCAAACTTAGTTAACTGCTTATTAGACAAACTGAAAATTACAGACTGAGGATGAATCAGATTTCGCTTACCCAAACCAAGTTCGGTGGGTTTGTTATCTAGTTTAAATTGATCTTGTTTATCTAGTTCAGAGTTAAATTAATCTAGTTTGTTACAAATACATAAATAATCTATTTTACTAACAATTTGTTGAAAGTTATTATTTAAGTTAGAGACACATTTTTCCGTTCTTCGGATATGAGATAACTGGAGTTTAATTTCACAATGCTCTTAGTAATCGTAGCACAAGGGTATTACTAGCCATACTAATAATAGACATATACGCTCCCACTCCTATCAGTTAGACCACCCAATTAAATCTACTAACTTCTCAATAATTGCTAAAGCCAATAAACACGATCTACCCTCTTAGAAACCATACTCATTTTTAAGCATAAACCGGATATAAATCATTATACCCCATTCCACAACCTCAGTATCCTTCAATAAAATTTCCTTTCCCTGCCTACCAACCAACTGACCAAGTTAATGCACGTTAGGGCATATCATATTTTTCCGAGTCCGAATTTCACTCTGGCTAATATGTACGTTTATGTAAAATTTAATTCTAAGAGGGGTTTCTTTTCTGCAACTTTTCCCAAAAATCGCGTTATCATGTTCAAAATTGCGGTTTTCTGTTCTATGTTGAAATACCAAATATTCAATTGAACACAACCCTTTGTCATAATTTGTTGCCATTTAGAAACATTAACTTTGCTTAACTCTTACACAGGTTTAATACATACATACATAAGAAAAAAATCTACTCCATTTGAATCTTTGTAACCATTTGGACGCAGAAGGCGAAGTTCAACATTCTCTCAATAGATGGCTCTGAGCAATTACGCCAGTTATAATTGTGAAGTAGAAGTGAGTGGACGCCATTTTTTTCGGTAAGTGTTTTTTTGTAATTTTCCTAAGTTTAATCACCATTATTATATTTGTTTTGACTATAATTTCATTCCAGAAGTATTAAGGAAGCTCCCTGTTTACTTTGTTTAAGTAATATTTTTAATAACTGTGAAGAAAAGACTTTATTCAAAGTTCGTTTCGAAATGGACACAAACTTTTCATAGGGTAAATTTCTGTCTATGATAACACGTGTGTCCAATTGGATACATGAAAGGAATTTTTCATTACGATTGTTTTTATGTAGTTATATATATATATACAGGGTGTCCCAGGACGAAATGTCAAGAATGCACCATTTTACTGTTTCGGTATTTCTAAGTAGAAAGTATTATATCGATATGGGTCTGATTCCCAACCGTTACCGAGATACAGGCCTCTACATTTGGGTAATTAAAACATAATAAAAAGGCGATCTTAGATACTATTTAATGACACTTGTGGTTTACAGAAAGTACAAACATACAATTTACACTATTGCACTTATTGCAGAATGGTTTCAAAGTGACCCCCTCCTTCTTCAATGCACGCGGCGAGCCTCCGATCCATCGAGTCTTGCCAAGGAAAACGCGGAAGTTCATTTCTGAGGTTTATGAACGCATCCTGTATACGTGCAACCAACTGCTCCTTAGTTTCGGGCTTACCCCGCTGATAAACGTTACTCTTCAAGAACCCCGAGACAAAAAAATAATGTAAATAAATAATGTGAGGATCTGCACAGTTGCCAATGTATCATTAAATGTCATTGAATATTATCTAAGATCGGCTTTTTATTATGTTTTAGTTACCCAAATGTAGAGGCCTGTATCTCGGTAACGGTTGGGAATCAGGCACATGTCGATATAATACTTTCTACTTAGAAATACCCAAAGAGTCAAATGGTGCATTCTTGACATTTCCTCCTGGGACACCCATATATATATATACACAAACTCAGAATGGTCCCCTGAGAAACTTATATGTTAAACACAGACCGTGCATGGAACAAGGAACTCTTCTGGGAAAATTAAATCCACTATAGTCCGAATAAGTAATGGTAAATGACAAATACCATGAAAAGAAAAAGAAAAAGAAAAACTATGGTATTTGTCATTTACCATTACTTATTCGGACTATACTGGATTTAATTTTCCCAGAAGAGTTCCTTGTTCCATGCAAGGTCTGTGTTTAACATATATAATATATATATATATATATATATATATATATATATATATATATATATGTATAAAATAATTATATATATATATCTATCTACAGATCTACAGAAGCTAAGGCTAACAAAGACCCTAAGATCCACTCTAAGGCTAGCCCGAGAGAAAGGAAAGAGTAGGGGGTTAAGAGAAGAGAATAAAGGGTTAAGTAAGGAGCAACACCTATCATTCGTGGGTTAACATTCATTCAGAAAAAGAGGAAAAAAGTATCACCATCATCATCCGCCGGCCACTGCCGACAAGTCAGAAAAATAGTCGGAGAAAATAGGGGAGGGGTGAAAGATGAAAAGAAGTAAAATAAGAACGCTTACAAACCATGCAAACACAGTCTTAACTCACTGTCATACCATGCAAGCAAACTACAAACATGCAAGGAGAGAGAGTTACAGACATGCAAAGAAAGGAGATAAGGAAAAAAAAAGAAAAAAAGTAGGTACAGTTAAACAAAAAGTGGGTTAGTTTACGCTACGAGCTACATCTACGTTCGTGTTAGTCTAATTTTTTTTTTTTTTTTTTTATTGCTGGCATCACACGCTGGCATGTCACAAGCTGGCATTCATCGTGAACAGACTCATCCTCGAGCACCACCACCAGAGCTCCTGTTGTTAACTTTCTTTTTTTAATTTTAAACAACGTTAATAATTTTAAAATGTCTGTCAAGACGGTTCTTAAACATATTAACGCTGGTAGAATGAGCGACTGACGCGGGAAGATTATTCCATTTATCAATTACTTTAAACGTAAAGAAGTTTTTAGCGATATTAGTAATGAAACGTCTGCCACGCAACTTAAATCCGTTATTGCGAGTATTACTATTATCGAAAGTGAACAGTTTGTCAAAATTTACGTTATCGATGTTATTAACGATTTTGAAAACTTCAATAAGCTCCCCCCTTAATCTTCTAGTTGCGAGTGAATACAAGTCTAACTCTTTAATCCTATCTTCATAAGGCTTATTGCGCAATGACGGAATAAGTTTCGTGGCACGACGCTGAACCCTTTCTAACCTATCAATATCCTCACGCAAGTACGGGCACCAAAACTGAACGGCATATTCTAAATGAGGCCTGACTAGGGACTTCTAAAGGGGCAATATAATATCCTTCGATTTAAATTCGAAATTACGCGCTATGAAGCCTAACATCCTATTAGCTTTTGCGCAAGACTCCAGGCACTGGTTCCTAACCTTTAAATCTTTAGTTACGCGTACGCCTAAATCTACTTCCTCGTCAACGCTCGCTAACTCCCTGTCATCCATCGTGTACGCGTAATTATTGTTGCGAGAACCTATATGCAAAACTTTACATTTATCTACGTTAAATTGCATCTGCCACTTATCCGTCCACTCCATAATCCTGTCTACATCGTCTTGGATCCTATTTCTATCGTCCTCGTTAACAACCTTTCCGCCTATTTTAGTATCGTCCGCGAATTTTGACACGTTACTAGTCAATCCTACATCTATGTCGTTAATGTAAATTACGAATAACAATGGGCCTAACACTGAACCCTGTGGGACACCGCTACCTACCTCTAACCACCCCGATTCACTACCATTAACTACGACCCTCTGCCTCCTAGCACGAAGCCATTCTTCTAACCAGTTAGCTACCTGACCGCGTATACCGTGCGCTTTAACCTTCGCAATTAGTCTCCTATGCGGAACTGTATCGAACGCCTTTTTAAAATCTAAATAAATAACGTCAGCTGCCCTATGCCTATCGTATTCGCGCACTATTTCGTTATAAAATTCTAACAAATTAGTTAAACAAGACCTATGGCGTCGAAACCCGTGCTGACTACTATTAATCAAACTCCTACTTTCTAAGTGATCGATAATACGATCCCTAACTACGGATTCCAAAAGTTTACCGACAATTGACGTTAAGCTAATGGGCCTATAATTGCTAGCTACCGCGCGGTCGCCTTTTTTAAAAATAGGCGTGACGTTAGCTAATTTGAAGTCTTCAGGAATAATCCCCGTTTCGAGTGACTGATTAAAAATCTTCGCTAAGGGGCCTACGATAACGTCTTTCAAATCTTTCAAATGTCTGGGATAAAAAGCGTCAGGGCCTGGAGCCTTGCTAACTTTTAGCCTATCGATATAATGCGCAATCTCAGCCTCGTAAACAGTTATGTCATCTAAAATAGTCTCGCTACTAAATGGAACGATATCGTCAACGTCGGGGACATTATTTACGTCTTCTACGGTAAAAACTGTCGCAAAAAAGTTATTGAAAATACCCGCCATCGCCTGAGCGTCAGAAGCCAAAGCGCCATTTACATCCACTAGAGGGCCTATGTTATCTTTTACCGGCTTACGATTATTTAAGATATATATATATATATAGAGAGAGAGAGAGAGAGAGAGAGAGAGAGTACTAACTACCACCCACTAATTACCTTATTAGACCTTTGTTGACTAATGGACACAAATTATTTCATTTGAAATGTTCTTACAAAAAAAAGATTGCTAAAAATGCTTATATATACCTCCTTTGTATATTTCAAGTAAAAAACTGAACTACGCTAAAATTAAATGGTACTGAATGACAAAGGGTTAAGCTTATGTTACACCATTATTACGAATTTTAAATTAAATTTGCAATGCCAAATTCAGTTTTCTATTACCAAAATAAATATTCATTACCAAATTTAGGTTAATTTGGTAATTAAAAATGCCGGTCGGCAACCCTGTTTATAACTAAAAATTATATTCCTTGTCTATATTTTTGGCGAAAGAACACTAAACATACTGATATGAATTTGTTACAGATTGGACAGGAGCGAGAATAAGCACCGACTAGACGTGATGACCGAATCTGCCCCCGAAACCAGGAAAATGTCTGGATCAAAGCTCTCGGATGTTGTGGGCCCGGGAAAGGAGTTCATTCCCAGCGAGGTGCCGACTTGCAGAGCCGTTCTTCAGAGAGGGATTCGTCTGCAGGAGGAAAAGTTCCTCATTCATGACATCCAAAGGTCTAAATACCCTATCCGAGAGATGACTGACGAGCTGGCTTCACTCGTGATGACTCAGTAGAGGAAGTCGAATGTAAAGTTCTCCCCGCCTGTGAAAATCACGGAAAAATCGCTCTCATATAAGATCTTTTGAAATGGAAGGGGATGACAGACGTTGTGAACGGGAGAGTTAAGTCTGCTACCCAGGAGAAGAGGATGGCTGATCTGGATAAACTCTGTGAAGTCTGCATTTGCAAGCATCAGATCTTCTTGTACGGCTCAGGGGGAGTGGATGCTCAGGATGCTCCCTCAAGGCCCATGTGAACTGTAACTGTCTTTTGGAGGTAAAGATTCCTAAACTGGACCTTCAGTGGCTGTACTACCAGAGAGCGAAGACTTCCGAAGCTTCAGGAATCCAGATGTCTTCTGTAGACTTCGAAGACAGCAGGAGACAGATCAAAGCAGCGAAGAGGAAGGAGGCTGAAGAAGCTTCTGCTGTGAAGAGGAAGAAGAAAGAGGAGGCTACTAATGAGGAGCTTCTCATGAAAGACTTTGAGGAGGCCGAAGAGCCAAATTTGGAAGAAGCTGCAAAAGAAGCCTCTGGCAATGCTGAGGCTACTGAAGCTCCTATGGACGTTCTCGCAGAAGTACCTGCCGAAACTCCAACTTCTGCTACACGAAACTACGCGAAGATCCAAGGGATAGCTTCAGCAGCTTTGAGGTACAGGGTGGCAAATGTTCCGGCAGCTGCAGTTGCCACTGGCTTCCTGAACGACCTCATCAAGGCCGGTCATCTTTCCAAAGACAAGGCTTACTTGGCCATAGATGGCATGGAAGTCTGGAGGGCCAAGGAGGAAGTAATGGCCTCATCAGTTGAAGCTCTCACGCAGAGGTCAGAGGAGGAGATCTCTGGGATATTCTTTGATGGCAAGCAGGACAGGAACACAAAGGTGTTGAAATATGACGAAGTGACAGGGAGATTTCATCCTGGCAAAGTGATCGAGGAGCATTACACTATCACGTGGGAGCCTCAAGGAAAGTACCTCTTCCATTTCACTCCCGAGGAACCTGAGGAAGGAGAAAAGCCTGCTCATGAGATCACTCAGGGCCTGCACGAGTGGCTTCTGGATCACGGAGCTGACGAGAGCCTTGTAATGATTGGAGGAGACTCTACCAACACCAACAAGGGGTGGTCTGGAGGCGCCATAGCCCTATTGGAGAAGATGCTGGGTCGCAAGTGCCACTGGATGATCTGTCAGCTCCATGTGAACGAGCTCCTCCTGAGGCACTCAATCATCAAGCTGGACGGCCCTGTATCTCCCCGGTCAGGCTTCAGTGGGCCTATTGGAAAACTTCTTGAGAAAGTGAATGAACTTGAGGTCAACTTCAACTTCAAACCAGTGGAAAGAACTGAAGATATCATAGAGCTGCCAGTAGAGATAGTCAAATCTCTCTCCACAGACCAGCACAACTGCTATCTTCTGATCAAAGCCATCAAGTCTGGAAGTCTCAGTCCACAGTTGGCTGGTCTCAAGTGCGGACATCTGAACCAATCCAGGTGGCTCACTACTGCACAGGCCATCTAGCTGTTGTGGATGAGGGAGCACGGACTGAAGGGGGAGGTGTTGAGTAGGCTCGAGGTCCTCGTAAAGTTCTGCCTTAACTTCTACTTCAAAGTGTACTACGACATCAAAGTGAAGCACCACCTCAAATTTGGTGGTCCTGCACACGTTTTTTCAAGCCTGAGGCTGCTGAAGAACCAGACTACCGAGGTCAGGAACATCATCTCTGCTGCAGTGATAAGAGAAGCTTACACGCACATCCCGAGAACATCCTGGCTTCATTCCTGTGCAGTGAGGATGAGCATCAGAGAGCTTTTGCTGTGAGCCAGATAGAGAAGATCAGAGAAGGAAGAGACTTTGGTGATACGACAGTGAGGCCCAATAAAAATCTCAAAGTCAATCTGCAAGCCACTTCACCTGAGGATCTCATCAACTGGGAATCAGAGAATATTTACGAGCCTATTTTCACCTGCAAGATGACCTTGACTGAGCTCGAGGATCTCAGGAAAACTCCACTCAAAGTGGACGCTTTCTCTGTTCATACTCAGTCCTGCGAGAGAGCTGTACAGGAAGTCTCAACTGCTTCCCAAGCTGTGTACGGTCACGAGGGGAGAGATGGGTGGGTGAGATCCAGGATAGACCATCGAGAAATGCTCCCAGTGTTCAGATCGAAGCAGGACATACTTAAGAGCTTTTCAGGTTCGAGTGGCTGATGAAGAGGCTGAAGCCATCGTTAATGCTCATAAGAGCTGACAGTCCTCATAAGATCATAATATAAGATCTTATGAGGCCACGCTTTTCAGGGATCCAGGAAGAACAGGCGTATAAACCTACACGTGGAGGTGGCAAGTCTCCCGCTACTCGATCAGGTATAGCTGGTGAGCCGCGCCTATTCTTTGAAGAAAAACTTAAACTTCCTAAGTTTTACGTGAAATCTAAACATTTTTTCAGCACCCAGAGGTGTTGAAACACGCAAGAAAGCAAGGATGAGGTCAGAAAAGCAGCTTTTAGACTAAATCATATGTAGAACAACTGCGCCTTTGGTTTGGGTGCCCTGAGGCTGCGTTAGGCAGCCTTCAAATCAGAAAATCGCGATTTTGACCATGAAAATGAGATTTTTGGAAAAGTTGCAAATAATAAACCCATCTTAGAATTAATTTTTACAAAGGAATACATATTAGCCACTTTGTTTTTCCAAAATTTCAACCCTGAACCCAGAGTATGATATGCCCTAATGTCCCATGTATGCGGGATTTTCCCCAATACAAAATGTCATAGGCCTGAGCTCAGAACCCGTTTCGCCAGTTCCAGAATTTTGATTTGGGGGGATCTGTTTCTGAGGGTGTATCTTTATCAAATTTGATTTTAACAGTCCTCAGATTTTTTTAATTGTTTTTAAAGATGCCATAAGTGAGTAAATTTAGACGTATGATTGAATAAACACTTATTTTTTAATTAAAAACTTATTTATTTGTTTGAACATCATATGAAAATTCACTATTAATTAGCATGTATTTTCTTTTTTAATTTTAAACGTAAATTCAATGTTTTTAAAATCATCATTGTATAAAATTAACAGTTTTTTCCTAAATTGTATTGTATTCATATTAAGGGAAGACTTTCGAACTCTTTTAAAAGTGTTTTAAAAGTAAACTGAAAGTCTTTTGATTATTTTTATTAAAATTAAAGCCCTTTGAAAGAATAAACTCGAATTAAGTCTAAAAAGTTTAAATTTTAATTTTTTTACTTTTGATGTAAATCGTAGCTGCCCCTTTAAAAGAAAATCTTTAATAAGTAGAAAGGTAAATAACAGGTGTCAGATGGTTTTGTACTCTGGCAAGATAGATATGGGACTTAAATTTAATGACAGGGTTAAGTAGACAATACCACAGAGAAATACTCTTAGCATATAAGGGCGACAGAGAGAGAGAAAGAGAGAGAGAGAAAGAGAGAGAGAAAGAGAGAGAGAGAGAGAAGTTTGATTGTATATTATTGCTAGTATTATTATTTTAACCGTTTATGTGCCTACTTCCCTATTTGGGAAGAATAAAAATAATGCAGTAAAGCCTAAGTGGAGATACAAGCATACGTTTTCGGAACATCATATATATATATATATATATATATATATATATATATACTAAGAATCACTCTTTATGAAAATGAAAAAGTTGTATGGGGGTTCCATACGCCATATGCCAAATATTAGCGATAGTAAGGTTTAATAATTATATTATAAAAATATTAATTTGCTCAACATAATTATTCTAAATAAATTTTTAGCACTATTTAAATTAGGCTTATTATTATTGTTAATGTTATCATTATTATTTTAAAGAGCGGTAGAGAATGCTACTTGGGAAATAAATTTTGAGTTTTAATGTACATAGGTTCGGGTAAAATCTTAATGCGAATTTTGTCTTTCATTACGGGCTTAGGTAAGAAAATTTTGGAATCGTTAGTACGAGAATTCTTAGCGTGGCTTCCCCTATCCAGGTGTTCTGGCATCCTTTTGGAATCAGTGTTTATCTAAAAACCCCATCACAAAACAAGTGAGTCTGTGTTTCGATATTCCGAAATAAATTTTAGAAATAGAATTTAGGAGGTGATCGACGCTTTCTCCTGAAGTCGTGATTAAGCCTATAGATATGCCTTTTAACAATATATATATATATATATAGTCGTATGAGCATTTAATATTTGAATTTACAGGGTGTTAATTGGGAATATATATATATATATATTGTACGTTAAAACTTTATGTATGTTACGAATTCATTTTCTCCCAGCATGATTATGCAAAGGAATATGGCCATGTTTAGATAAATGCAGAGGATATATATGCAGGATATCATTCTCATGAATTGGAATGTTGCGCCCTTGTGCAGATAGAAAGATAAACTATCGGAACTTCAAACACTGCGTAAAAAGGGGCCATGAAAATTTTTTCCAACCAAACACCTCGTCAGGGAAATGTTTGTTTGTATAAATATTTTGTGATTTTATGTGCTTATGAGAATTGAATGTCGCTGCGAACTTCAGCAGATATATATATATATACATATATATACATATATATATATATATATATATATACTGCATTAAATAACTTATTCCATTTTATTTTAAATATAACAATTCTTAATAATTGTATGAAACATCAAGTACTGGGTATCCAGCTGAGTTGGCGAATTTATTTTATTTGAAATATAATAATAATAATTCTTCATAATGTATATACAGAAGATAGAGTTAGTTGTAATAAGTGAAAGTACAATATAAAAATTAAATTTAGCACTATTTGGTATATTATTGAATGGACTGCCTTGAATATATATATATATATATATATTATATAATATATATAATATATATATATATATATATATATATCCTTTGCGGATGACACAAAGATCAGTAGAAAAATAAGAAAACCAGAAGACATAGGATCTTTACAAACCGACATAAACAAAATCTACAAGTGGACTGAAGACAACAATATGAAGTTTAACACCGAGAAATTTCAGCTATTACGGTACGGAAAAAGAGAAGACCTAAAGTGCATGGACTATTATACCCCAAATGGACAGGAAATTCAGAGAAATTCCAGAGCAAAAGATTTAGGGGTTGTAATGACAGATTATGCGAAATTTGAAACACAAAATAAGATTGCAGTAAACAGAGCAAAGAGAATAACGGGTCAGATATTGAGAACCTTTAAACGAAGGGATAGGAATGTAATGATTCCTCTACTGAAAACCCTGATCATACCCAAATTAGAATACTGCTCGGTCCTAACTTCCCCATATAAAAAAGAAGACATTAGACAGCTGGAGGGGATCCAAAGAAGCTTCACAGCCAAGATCAATGCGTGCAAAGAATTAAATTACTGGGAAAGGTTACGAGAACTAGACCTATATTCACTGGAAAGGAGAAGAGAGAGATACACCATTATTTACACTTGGAAAATAATGGAGAAACTAGTCCCTAAACTTACTCTGAATCCCATAACTCCCCAAACAACGATGGAAAGTAGAAGCGGTAGACTGTGTCGTATTCCCAAATTGAAGGCGAGACAGGGAACATCCTTAACCCTGAAAGAAAATAGTTTTGTAGTGAGAGGACCAAAACTGTTTAATCAGTTGCCCAAAGACCTAAGAAACACGAAGGGAGTTGCAGTGGAAATCTTCAAAAGAAGACTAGACGCCTGGCTCAGAACAATCCCAGATGAGCCGGGCGTACCTGGCTATGTGAGGTGGAGAGCGCAAGAATCCAACTCACTACTTCACCAGGCCAACTCGAGAGGAGGGGCGACAAGCTTGACCTTCGCGAAATGAGAAATCATCGCGCGGAACCTTTGTAAGGTTGTAAGGTAAGGTAAGGTATATATTTATATATATATAGCCTTCTAAACAAGCCATTTACGCCTTCTAAGTCTGATTAAGCCAAGTGGCTGACTACACCTTCTAAACCAATTGCTGGGCCAAGAGCATTCAGTATGCGTCGAGATATGACAGCGAAAATATGCTCTCTCTCCTCCCTCCTCTCTCTTCTCTCCTCTCTCTTACCTTCCTAGGTTGGGTTTGGGTAGGAGAGTAAACCCCTCTCCCCCCTTCATGCAGCTTGGGGGATAAACCCCTCCCCCTTGCTTGCATACCCCATGGGTGCCAACCCAGATGCCAACTTTTTTTTTTTTTCCCCCAACATTCGATCAACATTGCATTGCAATTTGCACTCGCCAATTTTGCGGTCATACTACTGACATGGGTTCTCAACCCACTTACTTACATTATTCACCTGGAGCGGCACTTCTCACTCCATTATCCGCCCCAAACCTAAAATGGCCTTTAAATACAACCTAAATTTAGTATAAGTGTGAATGTACAAAGTGGCTACAAAATTTCTTTGCAGTGAATTTACAGCATATCTGTATGTTACCCTTGTTTTTCATGCAAAAGGACTTTGTGGCTACCCTATATATATAATTATAGGCCATAGGCCATACGGGTTTGTGATTTGAAAAAGAGATTTTTTTTCGATTTTTTCTATTTTTGGCGAACTTCCACTACCTCTCTAGATATCTCAAATTACCCCCTTACTGGTAATTACCCTCCTGTTGAGAATCCTTGTTATAGGTGGCTCAGCTATAATTATATTCATAGAAGAAATAAAAGATAAACAATTTCGACTCGTGATCTCTGTAACTTCTCCGGATGAAGATAAAGAAGAGAAACTATAATAGAAATAATCTGTTATGTTTACATATATGATAACATGTACGTCATAAACTTTAATGACAGGTAAACATGTGAATCGGGATTTTACATTTTACTATTTTACAGTAGACTCTTAAGCTTTTAACTTTATTCGACCCACAATGAAAAGTAAGAAATATGTAAGAAGTCAATTTACACTTGACATAATTTATCGGTTTACAAAGAGTATATATATATATATATATATAATATAATACGTACTGAAGCTTTGGCACTTCAATTAGTTGATAAACACCAGCCCAAGAGAGGAAAATAGGGGGTCAATCAACTTTCCTTTTGCCACAAAGGTCGGGGAGCAGCTTGCTGTCCCATTTGACAACGAAAGGGATTGCAGGCTGGAACTGCTCCTTCAGGTCATTAGCAATATTCTCCCTGTATTTCTGTATTTCATTCTCTATAGCCGAATGGAGGAGTGATTAATACTGAAGTCGGTGACAATGCCGCTGAAACTAAGGGGTTCCAAAAAACCTTCCCCCCCCCATTTGCAGCTTACATGTTTACTTATATCGAAATAGTTTTTAGTGATTATAAAAATATATAAAATTCTTTATTTATTGCAGGTATTAAAATTACTCTAGCTGATAAAGTGATAATATAATGGCTTCTCAATTAATTGGTGATTCGGAGAGGCAACGTGTGATAGATCGCATACGAGCAATAACATTTCGGGAAGCTCGTGATGCTGGAGCCACCTTTATAACACGTTCATGGGTTGCCAAAAAGTTGCGAAGGAGTGAGGACTTCGTCAAAAGAAATTAGAATAAAACTTTGGATGAATGTGAAATGGATACAACCAAATCTGGGCGCCCAAATTTGCCACTCTCTCAGGAAACTAAAGGACATCATTGAAGGCGGTACGCGTAAGCGGAAAAACAGCTGTGCTAAACTTTCTAGAAAGATCGAAGTGTTGAGAGGAAAGATCGTTAGTGGTGAGATCATTCGACTGTACCGTCATAGGCAAGGTTTAAAGCCTTGGCATGAACTTCCAAAGCCAAGAAAAACTCAACTTAACATCGATGACAGAATGTGGTTTGCCCATTATCTTGAAGATTGGGATGTGGATGATTTCATGCATTTAGCTGTCTCCGATGAATTTTTTGTTTACGCAACACGTCGGCCTAACAACCAAAATAATCGAGTGTGGGCCACAACACCAGATGAAATCGATGACAATGAACATTATCATGAATTATTAAAAAGTCGAGACTCTGTTGGTGTGTTTGTTCACTGCAAAGAAGCTCATGTGGGTGCTGAAGGCAAATGGTCAGAGTTGGGATGGACAGTATTTTCATGATATTATTCTATCCCAGCATGTCATTCCTTTTCTAAGAAACCCAAACAATGTTATGGATGTCGATCAGGTCACACTTCTGCACGATAAGGCCCACTTCTTTAAGGCATTAGCCACTCAACAGTTGTTGCGGAACCATGAGATCGATTTCTTTGGAAATGAAGAATGGCCAGGAAATTCTCCTGACCTGAACGTCTGTGAACACATTGGATCAGTTATAAAGGACAAGGTATGTCTCTTGTTTCAAGAACCTGCAGCAAATCGATTTTCTAAGGATACAATGACTCAACACATTGAGACTGTTTTAGCAAATTTGCGTAACGATCAAGATCTATTCACGTCACTTTTGGCAAGCTACCCAAAGCGAATTCAGGCTGTCTTGGAAGCCAATGGCGGGAACACCAAGTTTTAATTGTTTCTCATAAAAGGCAGGATTAAATTCTCTTTG
Organism: Bathynomus jamesi; assembly: GCA_023014485.1. Taxonomy (NCBI): domain Eukaryota; kingdom Metazoa; phylum Arthropoda; class Malacostraca; order Isopoda; family Cirolanidae; genus Bathynomus; species Bathynomus jamesi. The sequence goes on from JAJOZX010000100.1 coordinate 1,484,948, forward strand.
GTAAGGTATGTTTAGTTTTACTGTACCTCTAATGGTTTAGGTCATGGGGGGGGGCTAAGGTTTATTGGAGCCCCGTACTAACTATGGATGAGGGGAGGTATGTTGCGTTGCGATCATTGGTTTTCGCCCTGTCTCGGACTGCAGCCAAGTCTTTGCTGATGATGTTTCTCCTGACTCGCTTGGGTGCTGAAACAGATGCCGATGGGTCTCCAGCACGTCCGCCTTCTTCCTCATCAGAAGTATTACTTGCAATAACTGTATCATTCTCACTTTCTACACTGTCAGAAAACGATACAAGCATCAACATTTCTTCTCTTGCACTGATGTCTTTAACCTCAGTGCAAGTCTTTTATTAATTCGCTCAATTTTCTTAACTGCTCTGGTTTTCTTCCTGGAAAGTGCTTTGTCGACACAGCCCATGTAATCCGGATGTCCTATTTCCCTCTGCATCATTCGGAAAACTCTCTCCTCATGGAACTTGATCTGGTTCAGTGCATCTGCCTAGGCAGTGTCGAAGAGGTGATCGAGTCCATTCCTGAAGTTCTCCTCATGGCCACCCAGGGTGGCAAAACGGTTGGCCATGTTTGATTTGTTTTTTCATGAGTTTCTACCACTGCTGGAAGATCTTTAGCTGATTTATAATTACGTACCGTACTTCTTTATTCGAGTAGGAATTCGTGCTTTTCCCAGAAGAACAAAACTTCTTCAGCCACAAGTGTATAGCTTTAATGAATGGGCTTCTTCAGGATTTTATGGGAATAAAAGAAGACAGACATAACTTGCGTTGTGAGGATAGTTTGTTCCCAGACAACTTTGCTGATGTGCGACAAATTAGACATATCTCCGTTGCAGTGTGACTCCTTGACTGAATTTCATTTACTATTACAAATGAATTTGAGAAGAAACTATTAGTAAGCAATCTGTAGAGATAATGCTCTCAATCAACCATTGTTTGTCAATGTTGCCAGCTACCACTTTAGCAAAGCAACACATCACATGTGTGGAAAATGTTTTCTACAGATCATATGGTGTCATGGAAACAGACGCGTCGCAAATTATTATACATTTAGTAACTCAAAGAATATGACAAATTCAACGGTACAGTGTGAATTTCTGCTAAATTTAGGACGTACATTTGGCAGTGGGCCAATACTCCAAATACCTCAAGAAACATTAGTTCATTTATCGTACCTTTTAAGGAGCTTTTCCGAAATCTGGACTGTTTCCGATGTTTTTGAAAAACAAGATATTTAATGTAAATTTTTACGCTGATTTAAAAAAATGTGTCTTTTTTTTGAGAAATGAGCGGTTCAAAAGTTATGTTTGTTATTGTAATTTTGTATTAGGTCAAAAACTATAACAAGACAACTGAAAACTAATACAAGAGTTATTGTATTCTTTAGTAATATTGGCTTATATCACCAAGTATTTGTGTGAATAGATTTCAACCGTTAGTTTTCTGTCGCCATATGAATTCGCACTAGTGGGTATCAAACATTTGCCGGTAAGTCCATGACTTTCACATATTCCTTCATTTGGCCTTATTCCACATTAGGGCGGATCGAAAATGAGGTTTTTAAACTTTGTTTCGAAATTCAAATATGGCTAGTGCGGAAAATATGTGGGTGCTATAGATAATGACTGTGCATAAATATTAGTCCTGCGAAATTATATCTTCAGGTGCCACAAAGCCGTCGAAAAAAGTGAAATATAATGATTTCTTATATTCTGCATTAGTACAATAACTGAAACTTACTTGTTATTATTATATATTAAGTGTTCCAATTACCAAAATAGTTACTGAATTACGCAGCTCTTAGTTTATTTAGATCAATGTTCTTTTGATTAATGATCTAAATAATCCAGAACTCACCACGAGGAGGTGGCTGCGTGTCGAGCTCCACCCGTGCCCTCCCAACCACCCATCCTTGCGCATGTTTTTTTCTATTAACGTTTTATTTAAACTTTATATTCAGCTTTACTTTCGAATGATGGCATTTTTTTACGTGACTGAAGTGTTGATCTTATGAAGCCATCTCGCGCGTTCAATCCAAATACTTTTGATGATGCTTCAGTCACTAATTTTACCATTCTTTCTACTACTTGTGTATGACAAGGGAATTTCTCGAATGGAGGGGTACTCTTGTTTTCTATGAATTCTTCAATCTCATTTTCTGTCAGGTGTCTTGTCACAGGTGGTTCAGTGACAATGCATTTTTGCCAATTAATTAAATCAGTATAATCAGTAGCTTTAAATTGAATAACAGGTACTGTGAAACGCCTCACAACTTTTTCCTTGTTTGTTTGCCTTGCTTTCTTTATTCGCCTCCACGCTAATTCTCTTATGGCGCTGCGGTCATCATGAATCATTGATGCTAGAATATTTTCTGGATTTGCAAAAATGCATTTCTTTGTATGACAGGGTTTACAATATCCTTTACTTCGTCATTCAGTGTTCTTGTTAGTTCAATAGTTTTGAAAACATGTTTTGAGCCATTGACAAAAGACGTACTTTGCTAGAAAACCACATTGGGATGTAGACCTTCATTATAAAAGAAGCAATGTTCATGAGGTTCTCAGATGGACATACAGTTGAAACGTATAGATGAAGCAAACGATTTGCTGTAGTCAGCCATCGTGAATGTGCCATTTTGCCTGGACTACGATGAGCAAGATCTGGAGAGCAATATCCCTTTGTTATGGCCTGATGAATATCAATTAGATATTTTTGGTCGGTGCTAAGATCTTCACAGTCTACAGTTGGTTCCTCAGCATCAATCCTTTCAAACTCGACAATAGGAAGACTCTCACAGTTCTCTAATTCCCTGCCAATAGGACCGGTGAATCCGCGGGGGCCAGATGTTTTTCCATCCAGCTTTGCAACTAAATGGCGTAATGGCAATTCATTGGCATGGAGCTGGCACACTAAATGTTGAACTGGCTTCTTCAGCTTCAATTCTATAAGCCTTATAACGCCTCCCTTTTCTCCAGTGTTGACTGCTGCACCATCGCATCCAATGGCAACAAGGTTTTCCAGGTTCATGTCATTATTTCCAATATACTCAAACATTCCTTTACATATTTCTTCAGCTGATCCAGAATTCACAGAATAATGGCCCAAATAATCTGAACCAGGTTCTCTCACTAAAGTGATATGTTCTTCTGTTACCTTCTTCTGATATACTTTGGACTCTTTTTTTTTGGAAGAGTGTAGAATCTTTTCGACCATCAAAATAGATTCCTCTGATTGGGACCTGATTTTGATCTTTCATAATTTCTGATCTCTTCTTTTGTCTTTCTCTTCTGATTTTACTCCTATCCACTACTTCAGATGTATTGTCAATAGAAACTTCTCCAATATCTTGCAATACTGTACTAACAATGAATGCTGCAGCTCGATCTGAAACTGCAGTCCTGTCACAAGCAGTAGCCACTGAAGGTAGATTTGTAGTTTTCCTTTTCTTGAATAATTGTTCTTCAGGTTGTTCGAGCTTTCTCTTCGAGCTAACTGGCTCTGGAAATGTATCGTCTGATATTTCGCCAGATTCACTTTCACTGTTTGATGTCGATGATGATAATTCAACATTTGTATCCTGCAATTTCTCCTGTGAAGATTCTTTGGTGAGCCTCACAGCTTCTTTTTGCTTTCTTAGCAACGTAGATGCTTTTTTCTTTGAGAGTGTAAATCTACTCTATCAATAAACAGTTTTCTTTCACTCCTTTGATCTAAGAGGAACGTCACTTCTTCCTTTGGAACCGTTTTTTCTTTGGGACAAGAACATTGTGTTAGTACTTTGCATTGCACGCTGCAATGTCAAAAAGTTTCGTGTGTGCTTCTTTTTTGAACATATCAATCTTTGCTTTGTAAGCTTCAGAATTTTTTCTGCTTTGGTATGGCTTCATAATGACACGATACTTTTCGTGGTAGCTTCTGAACATTGTTTCAGTTCGCCTGTCTGACAGAATCGGGACGGAAGCACTTTCCCAAATTGTTTTCAATTTATCAACAACTTGTTCTAATATTTGAGATATTGAAGGATCTTTATTAGTATTCTGTTTCAAATCGTTTCTTACAAACAAGTAATATTTAAAAACTCCTTCGTATGTAGGAAGATTCCTGTGCCACAAATCTTCCCCCATACCAAACATGGGGCACTCAGTTGAGGCCCTGGTTGATTTTGCACAAACTCGAGACATTTTGAAAGTATACAAATCTGAAAAAGAAAGAGCTAATATCAATTATACGTTAATTTCAGTTAATAGTACATGGCAAACTTAGGGCAACACAATACAGAAATGCAAATATATAAGAAATATAGTTTAGACTATCTGAGTAACGCCAACAACAGAACACCCACCTGCTACGAGAGCGACAGCTACACTGAACCGAGGTACTCACGTGACAGCTGAGTGAGCTGACTATAGAAAACTGTTTTTAGAGAATAGAAACTTTTTTTAAAGTTTGACTGAGCTATTTTTATACAAGTGTGAATAAATTCTTGTCTATTGTGCATCGTGGACTCTTCTGTAATTATTGGTTAAAATCTGCTTTTTTCAAATTTTTTCAATATTGAAGGTCATTGTGGCACCTGAAGATATTAATGTTATGATTTTAAATTTATACCAGCTTATTTCCTCACTACTCCACACATTTTCCACACTAGCCAATTTGAAAATTCGAAAAATGAGTTTTTCACTCCGCCCTATTCCACATACATTCAACGCCTTGTGTTAGGTTCATTTAGGTTAAGTTATGTTAAGTTAGGTTACTTACCTCTCTTAAGTAATTGGTAAAGTCTACGACTGTGTTGTGGCCAATATGCAAAAGATTTTGCTACAGTAACTATAGGTAAACTAATACACCATGTAACTTTTAAAACAGTAACTACTAGCGGAGCGACCCGGCGTTGCCGGGGTGGATGTTGAACGCTATATATATATATATATATATATATATATATGCCCGGTTAGGTAAACTGAATGCCTGGTTAGGTTAATTAAATGGCCGGTTAGGTCAACTGAATGCCCGATTAGATTAATTCAATGCCCGGGTACGTTAATTGAATGCTCGGTTAGGTTAATTGTACACCCTTGACGATTGGTTAGGTTAAGTCATGATATTTTCGTTAAAGCCAACGAAAACATCACGACTTAACCTAACCAATCGTCAAGGGCGTACAGATGACCTAACCTGGCATTCAATAATAGCGGAGCGACCCGGCGTTGCCGGGGTGGAGGTTGAACGCTATATGAATGCCCGGTTAGGTTAATTGAATACCCAGTTAGGTCAACTGAATGCCCGATTAGGTTAATTAAATGGCCGGTTAGGTCAACTGAATGCCCGATTAGATTAATTGAATGCCCGGGTACGTTAATTGAATGCCCGGTTAGGTTAATTGTACACCCTTGACGATTGGTTAGGTTGTCATGATATTTTCGTTAAAGCCAACGAAAATATCACGACTTAACCTAACCAATCGTCAAGGGTGTACAGATGACCTAACCTGGCATTCAATGAACCTAACCGGGTATTCAATAATTTTACCATAGGTTTCGTAATGATCTTGCTGACGTCATTTAATGTTTTAAAATTAATTATTTAATTTATTAACACCCACGTGCACAACCTCGGGACCTAATCAATATGTGTGTGAAGTTTCATGTTTGTAACTGCTTCCATTTTGGAGTTATGGCTGATGGCTGGAACACACACACACACACACACGTCTTTTTATTATTATTATTATTATTATTATAGATAAACAATAGACTGGTACAAATTTATAACCGAAAGACTTCCGAAAATCAACAATTTTTGATAAAGAAAAGGGGAAAATTGGTTTTGTAGGCGTAGGGGGTCCGAAATTTTCATAAAATGGAAAATAATTGCTATTTTCTTACTTACAGCGACAGGCATAATGATATTAGGATACCTAATAGAAATTTTGTAATATTTTAAAGTGGGGAAAATAAATAATTTCCTAAAAATGATCTTCAACTATAAAAGTGCATCTAATCAGATAACTTAATTAACGTATTTCTATGACAATTAAAAAAATAGAATGATAAATCAATATCCTATCAAATTGTTTGTGTATACGTAAAATTATTTGTACAAAAGCCACAGTAATAAAATGCACAAAAGTCACGGTAAATAATTTCGAGTGTGGCTCGTTTAACTTTAAACTCGTGTTTATTTAAATTGCCCGTTTTAATTATGTAATTTTTTGTATTGAATCGATAAAGAAATCTTTTGTGAATCGAAAAATGTTAAAATTATAACAAATATCAAAATACCGGTATTTTGTATAAAAATCATTGAATTTTAAAAATGCGTTTTTTATTTTTTTGCAAAAAGTTCTTTATGAATTTTAAAAATATATACTTTTTTTAAATTGAATCGATAAATAAATCTTTTGTGAATCGAATGATATTAAATGTTTAGTAAATATTGACTTATTGGGAAGAACTGTACCCCTAAAAGTGGGGGAAAGAATTGTTAGGGAATTTTTTTTAGCATGGGCACTGCACAATAAAAAGACGCATCGAATGGTGAAAACCGCATTGTTCTACACCAATTGTAGCGACCTGTAGGTGTGTGCAAAAAACTGTTATATATATATATATATATATATATATATATATATATATATATATATATATATATATAATTATGCGGGTTGCTTCTACAGAGCTTCAATTTAATATTTAGGAGAAATCCAATGACAAGGAGAAATGTAAATGCCATGAAAAGTCTTCTTTATTGCGCAACGTTTCGAGCAATACGCTCATCTTCAGGCTGTTTAATAACAATGTGAAATTAAAATCAATATTGAATGAAAAACAAAACAGAAAATTTCTATAACCTATTCGTAAAGACAAATTTTAAAAGACTGAGAAAAGAGGGTTAAATTCTAAGTTATACAGATTTACATATAAAAATTAAGAAGTTATTTTTAAATACATGTAGTAAATGTGAAATTAATACACTGGAAAAATTACCAATAGTACACTGGAACAATGGAGCTATCTACCTTACACTGCATGATCCGAGGCTGACTAATTTGAGCAGAGGCAAAGAACGGGAAACACGAAGGATGGCGAGGGCGATAGGGGAAGGAGGGATTATAAGGAATTGGGGAAGGAGGAGGGATCATAGCAAATTGAGAGGGACGGCCGATGAGTCAACATTCAGACTAGGGGACAATGCTTTAATGAAAAGGGATTCTAAAATTCTTAGTGAGTTGGGACAAGTATTACAACCAAGAATTTTAAAATTGTCTAAAGTGACATCAATTTTGCATTTAATGCTGTGTTCACGAATACTCGAGGCTTCCTTAGTTTTTAAAATTTTACCTGTTCGGCCACTTATTCCCATATGCGAATAAAATCTAGCCCTGAGAGAGCGAACAGTGCTGCCGATGTAATTCCCAAGGAGACACCTGGGGCAGGTAAATAAATATACAACACCGCTACGCAACGAGTCAGGGGTTCGATCCTTCGCTGAGAAAAAGCTACCTAAAGACGTTTTATTAATAAATATGATGCGGAAATCAGTATGATAAAAAAATTTCCTTAACAATTTTGTAAATTTAAGCTTAAATTCCTTATTCAAAGGACCCATTTCAGGTACCAAGAAATATTTTATATCCTTCGGCACTGTAATACATGGAAGTTGAGGGCTATAAACATTATTTAAGAAGGATCTAATTAGTTTGTCTACATATTGAACAGGAAAACAATTATTAGTAAAGTATGATCTTAGATTATTAAATTCATCATTAAGTAAGGTAAAATTAGAGGTCAAATTATATCCTCTGAACAGGAGAGTTTTAATACAAGACATCTTATAGTTGAAATCAGTAAAACTAAAAAAATTCATGCCCAAACCAGTGAAAGTGGGTTTCCTATAAACTGATGTAGTAATAGAATCACCGTTTTTCGAAATTAAAAGATCTAAGAAGGGGAGGGAGCCATTTTGCTCAGTTTCCATTGTATACGTTATATTCAATATGTAGACAAACTAATTAGATCCTTCTTAAATAATGTTTATAGCCCTCAACTTCCATGTATTACAGTGCCGAAGGATATAAAATATTTCTTGGTACCTGAAATGGGTCCTTTGAATAAGGAATTTAAGCTTAAATTTACAAAATTGTTAAGGAAATTTTTTTATCATACTGATTTCCGCATCATATTTATTAATAAAACGTCTTTAGGTAGCTTTTTCTCAGCGAAGGATCGAACCCCTGACTCGTTGCGTAGCGGTGTTGTATATTTATTTACCTGCCCCAGGTGTCTCCTTGGGAATTACATCGGCAGCACTGTTCGCTCTCTCAGGGCTAGATTTTATTCGCATATGGGAATAAGTGGCCGAACAGGTAAAATTTTAAAAACTAAGGAAGCCTCGAGTATTCGTGAACACAGCATTAAATGCAAAATTGATGTCACTTTAGACAATTTTAAAATTCTTGGTTGTAATACTTGTCCCAACTCACTAAGAATTTTAGAATCCCTTTTCATTAAAGCATTGTCCCCTAGTCTGAATGTTGACTCATCGGCCGTCCCTCTCAATTTGCTATGATCCCTCCTCCTTCCCCAATTCCTTATAATCCCTCCTTCCCCTATCGCCCTCGCCATCCTTCGTGTTTCCCGTTCTTTGCCTCTGCTCAAATTAGTCAGCCTCGGATTATGCAGTGTAAGGTAGATAGCTCCATTGTTCCAGTGTACTATTGGTAATTTTTCCAGTGTATTAATTTCACATTTACTACATGTATTTAAAAATAACTTCTTAATTTTTATATGTAAATCTGTATAACTTAGAATTTAACCCTCTTTTCTCAGTCTTTAAAATTTGTCTTTACGAATAGGTTATAGAAATTTTCTGTTTTGTTTTTCATTCAATATTGATTTTAATTTCACATTGTTATTAGACAGCCTGAAGATGAGCGTATTGCTCGAAACGTTGCGCAATAAAGAAGACTTTTCATGGCATTTACATTTCTCCTTGTCATTGGATTTCTCCTAAATATTATATATAATATATATATATATATTATATAATATAATATATATATATAAGGCTTCATTTCTGAAATAGTATATTAGATACGTAAACTAGAACACCGTGTAACTTTTAAAATAATAAGTTCTGCAAAAAAGGACTTACATTTCTGAAGTCACCGTAAACATCTACATTAAGTTTCTTATTTTCAAAAAAATAGGAAACAGTCCAAATTTCGGTAAAGGACCCATTTTAAGATACTGAGTGAGTTTTTCAATAAAACTCTCAGTCACGTTTTGAACTTCGTTCTGATGATACACTTCTCCTTGCTTTGATTTCGAATTTGACCGTTATTTCGTATTAGTTTTGTAGTTAGATTGTTGTTGTTGTTGTTTAGCCGATCAGCCCACCATGATCGAGCAAGCCGGTGGCACGCAGGTAACTGATCGCCCTCTCCGGAGTGGACCAGAGGTTCAGCGCACCAGTGATGTTGTGTTGTGTTCTATGTTGTGCTAGAGTGGTACGGTCTGTTATAATGTGTTCAATTGTTTGTGGTGCGTCCTGGCACATGTGGCAGGTGTCGTCTGTGGAGTTGTGTCAGTGCTTTGTGGGTTAGGTGTGTGTGTGTATGTGTTTTCTGTACTGTGTGATGTTTGTGGGGCGTGGTATGGAATGAAGTATTTGGTTATAATCTCTCTCTGGTGTTACCTTAATGGTGCGAGGTGTCGGTGCATGATTGTACATGCAGTGGCAAGGGCGTTGTGGGTTAGTTGTCGCTGCTGTCATGAATTGTGTTCCCCTCATGTCTAAATGTTCCCTAACTTTCAGTATTTTTGTTTCGGTGTGCAGGTGTTCTATTGGTGTTGTTTGAGTGCATCCTGTAATGATACGAAGTGCGTTGTTTTGTATTGTCTGTAAGGTGTTTATGTGTGTGTTTGAGATAATGGGTGCCCAGCATGGGCTAGCATAGTCCATAACTGAGCGAATATATTGTTTGTATATGAGTGATGTGGTTTCCTGTTGGTGTCCAAAGTTTGTTCCTGTTAGTACCCTAAGCGTGTTAAGTCTTGACGTACATTTGTTTTTAATGTCCTGAATGTGGTTTGCAAAAGATAATGATGTGTTGTATACGACCCCAAGTATTGTGGTCCTGTGAGTGTGTGGAATGTTGGTGTTGTTTAGTCTAAGCTGTGGAGTTATCTGGTGTTCTTTTGTGTTGCTTGTAAGCAAGGTGATGGTTGATTTTTTGGGCGCTACTTTGAGTCTATTGTGTGTGAGCCAGTCTTGTATACTCTTTATGTATGTTTGTAGGTTATTTGTAGCGGTGTCGATGTTGTTGTGGGTGGATGTTAGAGTGATGTCATCTGCATATGATGATAAGGTAAGCTTGTTATCTATGGGTGTTGGAATGTCATGCATGTATAAGTTGAACACTGTTGGTGAGAGAACAGAGCCTTGAGGAACCCCGTTCGGAAAAAAGCTTGTTTTTGGATGACTTGCCATTAAATGTGACATGTGAGTATCTTCCTGAAAGATAGTTGCTTAGCCACCTTTTGGTGTTATTGTGCATGTTTGTGTTGAGTATTTTGTTTATGAGAGGGAAGCGTGGGATAGCATCAAATGCTTTACTAATGTCTATTGTTGCTAATAGTGTACGTTGAGCTGGTCGTCCGGAGTTGATGCCATCCATGATGTGCTGTGTGAGGTTAGTGAGTAATGTTCTGATTGAGTGGTGAGGTCTAAATCCATGTTGAGTAGACGATAGTGGTATGTGTAGGTTGGTGATTTGTAAGATTAGTATTTCTGTTCCTTTGGAAGGTGTGCATAGTAAAGTAATGGGTCTATAGGAAGCTGGTTCTATTGGATTTTTGTTTGGTTTGAGTAGTGTAATAATTTTACCTTGTAGTTAGATTTAATCTATTGTGTGTCAGCAATTTACATACATATAATACTAAATTCGGTTAGTTATTTGATCAGACTCGTTTATTTCTTATTTTGTCACTGACTGTAAATTACATTTTGTTGTTGACTTCACCTTTTATCAGTAAAGTGGGATTTGTTAGATTAAGAGTTAATTTAGTTATTTTTTTCAGTTTGCGTTGGTCCTACAACTTAGTTTCGCTGCATGTTATCTCATATATCTTATATACATTCGAGGTATATGGATATAGCTGCGAAGCTGATTTGAACAAATGACTAGGTAGTTAGGTGTTGGGTTTGGTTGAAGAAATAAAGAACTGGGTGTTGCCATTTCGTCATCATTGGTCATACATTTTATTTTATATAGAAACGCCGTATAATAATGCATTTTAGAGGGATATAGCTGGAATTAAAGAAGATATTCATGTGATCTACTGTATGCTGAAATATGTGAACGTTTTGGACGCTGACCTGTAGTAGCCACCATTAAATATTATGGGATTTTGCTGAAATTTCACATATAATAGCAAAAGTGGGCGCTCTGAGCCCATTTAGCTAAACCTGTGATGCTGGGGCCTTCGGCCTTAATAATTGGAGGGCTGCAGGCCCCCCAATTACTGGTGAGTCAATTATTCGGTCAATAAAACTATAGAAAAGAACGCAGCCATGAAAATCTTAAGCTTCAGAAATCCTGATATAATGGGGTTCGGATACGAAGCTTAAGATTTTCAGTGCTGCGTTCTTTTCTATAGTTTTAGTGACCGAATAACTGAACCTTTAATAAGTTGAAACAAAGCAAAACGCATTTATTTCTATGTTTAGAATTGCAGACGGATGGACAAACAGGACTCCCATTTTATAGTATAGATTTATTTATTTATTATTTTTTTTTTTTTATAGAAACAAAACCTGAGTGCCCTTGTAACATTTTAAAAATTAAAAATGAGGAACACCCTAAATTTTTTGTATACCCAAACGCACTCTCCCACCGCAGATAGGTCGCGTCAGGAACAATCCTCAATCGCTCACATTCACTTCACCAGCTGACATGACAATAATGCACCTACTTCAAAGCAACATTATCCACAGCCCAGCCGGGCAGACTGCTACCCAGACTGCTTCATATACCCTGAGCCGGCACATTGCCATCCCGTTTACCCCCATATACCACATCACACTACGTTTTTCTATTTGGCGCGCATCTTTCACCCTCCCAAACGTCCACCCTTACCTCATCCTTCCATCTCCTCCTCGGTCTATCCCTCCCCCTTCCCCCCTCCGTCTCCGACATGTAAATCCTCTTTAGCATCCTCTCCTCACTCATCCTCTGTATATGCCCAAGCCACTTTAAAAAACCCTCCTCTGCTCTCTCCAAAAGACTCCATCGACTCCCATACCTCTAACGGATAACAGTGTTTATCACATGATCCATCCGCCTCACCTCACAGACTGTCCTCAAGCATTTCATTTCCAGTACATCCACACTTTTCTTTTCATTCGCATTCGCTACCCATGCTCACATCCATACAGCACTGTTAGCACTAATATATCTTCATACGTACCCATCTTTACACCCATAGACACTAATCTCTCCTTCCACACACTTCTTAGGCCACCCAGTACCTTTGCCCCTTCTTCCACCCTGTGCCTCATCTCTGCCTCCATAGTCCCATTCCTTGCCACATCCAACGCTCAGTACCTGAAACATGCCATTTCTTCCATTTCTTCACCATACAAGCTTACACTTAGTCGGTCACGAATCTTCCTTTTACAACACCATATAATCTTACTCTTATTCACATTTACTATTAGCTTCTTTTTTTCACACACCCTCCCGAACTCAATTATCAGTCTCTGTATCTTTTCTCTCGAGTCCGCCATCAGCGCCGTATCATCCGCACACAACAACTGATTCACTTCACAAAAACCTTCCCCAGTAGCATGATTCACCTCTACTCCCCTCCCCATGACCCTTGCATTCACCTCTTTCACCACCCCATCAATAAACACATTAAATAACCATGGAGACACTACACCCCCCCCTGGTGTAGACCCACTTTCACCGGAAACCACTCACCCTCCTCACTTCCCACACGCACACATGCTCTATTCTCTCGTTAAAAACGTTTCACCGCATTCAGCAACGACCCATGAATCCTATACAGCTGCAGCACTTGCCACAACGCCTTTCTGTCAACCTTATAATACGCTTTTTCAAGATAATGAACGCCACATACCAATCCTTTTCTTTCTCCAAGTATTTTTCACACAGCATCGTCAACCCAAACATCTGGTCCACACACCCTCTACCTCTTCTAAAAAACCCTTGTTCTTCCCCAAACTGTTGCTCCTTTACTCACCATTCTCCCATACACCTTACCTGGCACACTCAACAGACTAATTCCTCTATAATTTGAGCATACATTTTTGTCCCCCCTGCCTTCATACAGGGGGACGATACATGCACTCCCCCAGTCCTAAGGCAGCTCGTCTCTGTCCATATACACATTAAATAGACCCACCAAACAATCACCACCTTTTTTCAAGAGCTCCACAGCGATTCCATCCACTCCTACCGCTTTTCCACTTTTCATCCTGCCTAGAGCCTTTACCACCTCTTCCCTACGGACCAACTCATTCGCCACAACTCTACTACTCCAAACCCCCTCTCTGCCCAAACATACCACAACTGCTTGCCTCTCTTCCGACACGTTCAATAGTCCCTCAAAATACTCACTCCACCTTGTCTTCACATCTCTCTTTGCTATCACTTCCCCATCGACTCTTCACAGTCATGCTCATCTGCCCTCTCATTTTCCTCACACTACTCTTCAAACCATCTTGTTTTCCCTGAAATTTTCTGACACTCTCATACCCCACCTCTCATTTGCTCTCTCTTTCAGCTCTCGCACTTTTCTCCTTACTTCTTGCCTCTTCCTCTTATACTCTTCCCAATCACTCACACTTCTGCTCTGTAAGTACCAAGCATATACTTCCCTTCTTTGCTTCACCAACATTTCATCAACTCCACAGTCCACCATTCACTACCCCGTCGTTTATGTCCAACCCCAATCTTTCGTACCTCACACACTTCCGTCGCACACTTCAGCTCCGCTTCACTAAATATCTGCCACTTTTCTTCCACACCCCTTGTTTCACTCTCTTCCACCCTGCACCATTCCTCATTCAGTATCTCCTGATAAATTTGTTCAAAATCCCTTTTTCTCAGTTAACTCACTTTCACTACCTCTCTCACAGGCACAAACCTTCACTTTCGCCTCCACCAAGAAGTGGTCAGACACTCCACCTGCCACTCCTCTCAGCACATTCACATCTAACAACCTCCCCCTAGCAGATCTCGTCACCAACACATACTCCATTAGTGCCCTATCACCTCGAACACCACTCACCCACGTGTACTTACAGTATGTACAGTTGCTCTCATTATTCTTAGGACACTCTTGAGAACAGATAGCGACACCTGGCATATATTTGTTGTGTGTATTCCAAACGGTTGTAACATTTTATGAATGAATCTGTGTGAGTGAGCGCTGATTGGTTGGTTAACTCATTGCCAAATGTCTTTACAGCATAATTATTTCCATTCATCACTCTGGTTTACATATACAGTATAGTGGCCGACACATCACTAATTTGATGTGGCCTAGAAAGTTGGCTTACTATAACTTATGAATTAAGTTAAAATGAATAATAAGGGTCACCAGTTCGGGGAACAGCCCAAACAAACAATATTTAATGAGGAGAAAGAAGTTACTTTGTTGTTTTGTGTTAATTAGAAAAATAGATGAATTATTTGTTCATAGTGATTAACAATTCTGCTCCAGTGATAGTTCCTTGTATGTGACGCGCCAATTTGATCGAATGATGCTGTTAGCACGTTGCACAGTATGAGATGTCACAGCCGATGCCGGGCGACCGCTGCGTGGCTCATCATCGAGGCTGGCTCTCCCTCTCTCTGATGATCTCTCACGTTTAGACCAGCGTCCAACTGTGCTTCGATCAACACCAGCATCTCTGTAAACGTTTTGTAGACGTTTGTGAATATTTCCAACTGTTTCCTTCTCTGCGGTTAAGAACTCGATAACAGCTCTGTTTACGACGCACATCACTGTCAGACGCCGTTTTCAAAACTGCGTTAACCATCGGTTTTATAGAAGGGTGTTTAAAAGCGGTTTTGGATTTTTTCCATTTTATGGGAACCACCATTTTTTTAAAATAAATACATGGTTTTGCAGCATTTTTTATGCTGATTCCAAATATATTATTCTTTTTCAGAAGAAATAAAAAATAAGAAAGTTATAGTCAATAAATTTTTATTATTTATATGATATGCCACGATGACGTCATTTGTACGATAACGTCATCGTAAGCGCTTAGTTAGGGCCGAATAGCCTATTTCTAATAGTTAAAATCAGTTGTTAATTTACCTTGAATGAAAATATTTGCTTCGACTTGACAATATGGAAAATTATAACCTAATTTGGCTAGCAAGAAATATCACATGTGAAGAAGATGCATTAAAGTTTTTACAGCAGAATGATGTTATTCCTAAAACCAAACAATGTAATAAAAACACGAAATGTCGATAACCAAAAGAAGCGACAGTAAATGCTCACTGGAATGGCGGTGCTCAAAACAAACGTGCCGAGAAAAGGTGTCTGTACGCAAGAATACTTGGCTAGAGGATTCAAAACTACCTCTTGAAACTATAATTTCATTAATGTATTGTTGGTCTCAAGAGTATACAACGATCAAATTTTGCGAAGAGGAATTCGGCATCTGCCATGGAACAATCGTGGATTATAACAATTACTTTAGAGAGGTAATTAAGTTTTAAATAATTAACCTAACCTAAATAAACTAACCTAACCTAACCTAACCTAACCTAAATTAAACTATGCAATATATGTATTTCAAATTCAGGTGTGTGCTGAACAACTCCTAAGTCCCCACCGATCATCGGAGGGGAAGGCATGCAGGTTGAAGTTGATGAAACATGCTTTTCGAGAAGAAAATACAATCGGGGTAGAACATTGCCACAACAATGGGTATTCGGCGGTATATGTCGCGAAACAAAAGAAGTGTTTCTGTATGCCGTTCCAGATAGGACCAGTGAAACTTTACTCGACTGTATTAAAGCAAAAATACGCCCAAAAACAACTATTACTCTGGGTAGCAAAATTTGAAAAATTTTCTGTTTATTGTGATTCTTCTGACGTTTCTTAATGATTTCGGGGCGCTGATTCCAAAAATTATATTGGTTTTGCTCTATCGTCAACCGTTTCAAAAATATAGGTTATCACACTTTTCATATGGCAAAGTAAGGGGTTCCAAAAAACCTTAGCCCCACCCATTTGCAGCTTACATGTTTACTTATATCAAAATAGTTTTTAGTGATTATAAAAATATATAAAATTCTTTATTTTTTGCAGGTATTAAAATTACTCTAGCTGATAAAATGATAATATAATGGCTTCTCAATTAATTGGTGATTCGGAGAGGCAACGTGTGATAGATCGCATACGAGCAATAACATTTCGGGAAGCTCGTGATGCTAGAGCCACCTTTACAACACGTTCATGGGTTGCCAAAAAGTTGCGAAGAAGTGAGGACTTCGTCAGAAGAAATTAGAATAAAACTTTAGATGAATGTGAAATGGATACAACCACATCTGGGCGCCCAAATATGCCACTCTCTCAGGAAATAAAGGACATCATTGAAAGCGGTACGCGTAAGCGGAAAAACAGCTCTGCTAAACTTTCTAGAGAGATCGAAGTGTTGAGAGGAAAGATCGTTAGTGGTGAGATCATTCGACTGTACCGTCATAGGCAAGGTTTAAAGCCTTGGCATGAACTTTCAAAGCCAAGAAAAACTCAAGTTAACATCGATGACAGAATGTGGTTTGCCCATTATCTTGAAGATTGGGATGTGAATGATTTCATGCATTTAGCTGTCTCCGATGAATTTTTTGTTTACGTAACACGTCGGCCTAACTACCAAAATGATCGAGTGTGGGCCACAACACCAGATGAAATCGATGACAATGAACATTATCGCGAATTATTAAAAAGTCCAGACTGTGTTGGTGTGTTTGTTTTGTTCACTGCAAAGAAGCTCATGTGGGTGCTGAAGCCAAATAGTCAGAGTTGGGATGGACAGTATTTTCGTGATATTATTCTATCCCAGCATGTCATTCCTTTTCTAAGAAGCCCAAACAATGTTATGGATGTCGATCAGGTCACATTTCTGCACGATAAGGCCCCCTGCTTTAAGGCATTAGCCATTCAACAGTTGTCGCGGAACCATGAGATCGATTTCTTTGGAAATGAAGAATGGCCAGGAAATTCTGACCAGAACGTCTCTGAACACATTGGATCAGTTATAGGCTGACCATATTTCCTTGAGACAAAAACGGGACATTGGGATGGCAAAAAAGGGAAGGGGGTTATGTAATATTCTGTATTCATGAAAAAGTAAGTACATAAACATATTGAGCTTACAATTATTCTTCAGTGACAGAACCCATGCAGAACCCATAAAAAAAACGGTACTGTCCCGTTCAAAACCGTACGTATGGTCAGCCTAATCAGTTATAAAGGACAAGGTTGAATGTCTCTTTGTTTCAAGAACCTGCAGCAAATCGATTTTCGAAGGATACAATGACGCAACACACTGAAACTGTTTTAGCAAATTTGCGTAACGATCAAGATCTATTCACGTCACTTTTGGCAAGCTACCGAAAGCGAATTCAGGCTGTCTTGGAAGCCAATGGCGGGAACACCAAGTTTTAATTGTTTCTCATTAAATGCAGGATTAAATTATCTTTTGTAAGGTATGTTTAGTTTTACTGTACCTCTAATGGTTTAGGCCATGGGCGGGGGGAGCTAAAGTTTATTGGAGCCACGTATATAAAGAAGGCTAACATAAATATTTTCTGAAAATAAAAACACTATTGGAAATTAATGTTTATTGAGCCAAAATTGTTTGACAAACCCAAAATGGTGCAAAGGATCTAATATATATCATGAGGAGAACCGATAAGAGAATAACAAGCCTCGTTTTGCAGTGTGCGTTCCTTAAAAATGCACTGAAGAACGCGACTTCCGCGTATGAACTTTCTTTTCCTTTCTGATCAGCGACCATACGTAGTCTCCCATCATGGAAGCATCCCATGGCCCTGGTACCTTTTCTCCATCGTTTGAATATCTTGATTGACTCTTTCGCCATGTTCTTCACTCACATCGCCCAGGTTATCACGAAAAATGTCTAGATGTGAATGCAGATAGCGTAATTTTAAAGACATACGGCACCCTATTTTCCATAGCACTTAATCAAGTTTGACACTAACTCCTTATAGTTTGGTGCTTTATGGTTGCCTAAAAACCCACGAACCACATCACGGAAAACACACCAAGCCTCTTTTTCGATCGGAGTCATCTTGGCTTCAAGGTTCTTTGAATTCAACAGCGCCTTGACTTGTGGTCCTACAAAGATGCCAGCCTTGACTTTGGCCTCAGAGAGTTTAGGGAACATGACCCGAATCTGTTGGAAAACTTCCCCTCCAAAATCTAACGCAGTTACAAACTGCTTAATTAGACCCAACTTAATATGGAAAGGTGGTAGGAGAACTATGTCAGGCTTCACAAGAGGTTCCCTGAGTATATTGTACTTTCCTGGTTGCAGTCCTTCACGTGGAGGCCACTGAACTATTTTATAGTGCTCAGTTGAAGCCCTGCTATCCTACAGGCAAAGAAAACATGAATATTTAGTAAACCCTCCTTGTAAACCTAACAGGAAACCAATCATTTTGAAATCACCATACACGTCCCAGTTATATTGTTCATACCAGATTTGAGTGAGCAGTTGTTTGACATTTTCATAGTCCTCTTTCATTTGAACAGAATGTGCAACTGGTATAGATGGATATTTGTTCCCATTGTGGAGTAGAACAGCTTTTAAACTCCGAGTTGAACTGTCAATAAACAGGCGCCACTCTGAGGGTATATGTGTTAACCCAATAGCTGTGAATAGACCATTAACCTCGCTGCAATAACAGAGAGAGCCATTGACATCGTAGAACCTTGCAAACTCTTCATGCCGCTTTCGGTATACAGTGCTCTTGCAGTCTTCTCCAAGCAAATTCCACTCTTTGAGTCTGGAAGTCAGAAGCTCAGACCCTGAATTCGTCAGACCCAAATCTCTAATTAAGTCGTCCAATTCCCTCTGATTTGGAATGTGAGGGTTTGTACTGAAAGTTACTGTATATTCTTCACCATGACTGTCCTCACCAGCCGACATCTCAGATGAGCTAGCTGCATCCTCATTTTCAACCTGCAAAGCAAAGAAACAAAATATAGGCATAGCTATATATGTAGAAGAGCATCAGCACTAAGAAAAATCGACACATAATGACCCACAGTCTGTAAATACAGAAGGTAAAGTAATGGATAGATACCTGTTCTGGTGGACGTGGTATTGGAAGACCTTCGCCATGTGGTACAGGAGCTATGGACGACGCTATGTTTGGATACTGAAGAGTCTGCCTTCCTTTAGCTTTCCTGTACTTAGAAACATCTACCATGCAGTAGTAGCAATCGTCGTGGTGGCCCTTTGGTTCTCTCCATATTCTGGGTACCGCAAAGGGCATTGCCTTGCGTACCCTCCGCAGCCACCCTTCAAGTGTGGAGCGGACAGCTTCCACAGATCACATGGGGCCATTATCTTGGTCGCCCATAGGCATACCAAAATAGAGCCGATACGCGATCCAGAACTTGGTGCCTTTCACACTCTTGTGCGATACTTGCTTGGGGCCTATGTAATACCCACAAACGTAGCAGAATATATCCGGCGAGTGTTTACAAGCTCTAGTTCCCACTCTCTTTACCAAACTGTACTACATTAATCATAACCTGCAGATATAGAGAGAAGAGTTATTAAATCTGCAACAGATTACAGATTCCAGAAAAAAGATGTATTCACAACACTGAAATAATGTTCGCAATAGAAAAGGATCGATAGCACCCAAATCGTCAGCACAGAGAAACACAGAAACACAGTACCTCAGTGTTGGTAACATCAGACAAACAACCTGCTTTCTTTGTGTGGTCACACTTACTGACTTCTCAGACTCTGCGCTCTTCTTTATATAGCACAGTGGAAGTTTCGGGCAATTTCTAGAGCAAGAAACTGTCAACGAACATCCGGATTGTTCTTAACAATTCCTGATTGTTCTGATATTGCTGTGCCCATAATAACATTATACTGGTAAAACATGAAAAATAGATTATCTCTGAAACCATTGATGATACACACAAACCAAGGCCAGATTTGGACTCAGCGCACACAAATGCATATAAAAACAAAAATTTCTATATAAACAGAATCAGTGTTACACAGTGTTATCAGCGACATGTGGAAGGCATATAGCAACATAACAAAACTTGATGGATTCTACTTTACGCATCATACTGTCAACCATTCTAAATGTTTTGTTGATCCCGATACGGGTAACCACACTCAAAACATCGAAAGTTTGCGACATTCCTTAAAACTAAGGAACAAACGTCAAAGTGGTACAAAACGTGAGATGCTGCATTCATATCTATGCGAATTCCTTTGGCGACATCGTAATAAAAACAAAGACTTGTTAATGCAAATTTTGAATGATATTGTTAATTTTATGAGAAAATAAAGAAATATCGTGTAAATAATAAAATATTAATGACTATAACTTTCTTATTTTGTATTTCTCCTGCAAAAGAATAATATATTTGGAATCAGCATAAACAAATGCTTCAGAACAATATATTTATTTAAAAAAATGGTGGTTCCCATAAAATGGAAAAGACCCGCGGTTTTATACAAGAGGGGAGGTTCAAACTGAAAAAATCCGGTTATGTGAAGCGGAGAAAGTTCACACTTACGGCCCAAAAGACATTTCAGCCCCATGACCTATTAAAAAGGGTGGGGCAAAATATATTGAGTGCCCCAAGTAGTTCATATTTAATACGCAGCCATGCTATGTAAAAAGGAGGCCATTCACTTTTTACACCCTGAAAAGCAGTGACTTACCTGAACTGAAAGTAGAATTCATGAAAATGCGGTAAGATCTTATTCTGAAGTTAGAGTTTGCAGAGGAATAAACCAGACATTTTGTGCAAAAGGATTGGGATTATCCTTTCTTTGCTGAAGAGGAAAAGAAAGTGGTGGTGCCTTTTCCGACAAGTTATCGTTGTGAGGCAGGCTTTTCAGCAATGATAGTCATAAAGAACAAACTGCGGAATTGGTTGCACATTGAAGGCGATTTACGCTGCGCTGCGAAACTGAACCCAGAATTCAGACGTTTGTTCAGCAGAAACAGTTGCTCCCCAATTCACACAGCACAGATAGTCACACGCTGGTTCTCTGAGCAAAGAAATATCGACCTTCTGGATTGGTCAAGTAAGGGTTGTGATATGAATCTCATCGAGACTATGGGCCAATATTGTAAATGTGTGAGAACCAGCGGAGGAACGAACAAAGGACAAGCTTTTACAACACACATTTAGTGAGTGGGAGGTGCTCTGTGAGGAGGAATCAACAGCTGGTATATAATTGTACAGATCGACCGGAAATTCCCTTCCTCGCCGTTCGCAAACATTTGTGAATTACCAGAGAGTAATAAAAACACATGTGGATTCAATAAGAGAGAAGCAAATTGTGCTGGGCTTTTCCCAAAAAGGCCCGCGCAAAACTACGCGTCTTCCGAGTCTATATAAGCTCGAGTTCAGTAAAAATCGCTCTCAATCTACTCGTTGCTCCTTTTCGTGAATCTCCACTTTCACATATTGCCGTTCGATATCAGTTGCCCTCAGTCCTTCAAGCAACAGTTTACCAATACACGAAGTGAATCACCACTTGAGGCGACCTACAATTTCATCCCGCCCAAAGGAATCATCACTCTACCGGCGTCATCCTTGTGACCCTGGCTTTACTCATCTTTCACCACGTCCTCAGACCATCTCCGTTGAAACGCAGTAAGGTCAACCTTCATATAGGCGCTCTTTAGTCTTCAGAGTTAACCACGTCTAAACACAGTATGGTCGACCCTCACGTAGGAACTCTTCAGTCTTCAGAGTTATCTCCGTCGAAATCACAGGTCGGTAAGCCTCTTGTACGCCCTCACTCGGCCTACAGTGTTTTCTTACGTCGTGCTAGACTATTCAGGATTCAAAGCTGAAAAGTCCACAAACTCTGCCTAATCGAGTAGGTCCAAAAGTGTATCCAAACAACAGGCAAACTAACTC
Organism: Bathynomus jamesi; assembly: GCA_023014485.1. NCBI lineage: Eukaryota > Metazoa > Arthropoda > Malacostraca > Isopoda > Cirolanidae > Bathynomus > Bathynomus jamesi. The sequence continues at coordinate 1,507,178 of JAJOZX010000100.1, forward strand.
TCCTATTACGACTACAGTAGGCAGGTTCAATTGTTTTATCGTATTCAATTATCTTACCATATTTGTATCTGCTTGTTGTCGTAATGCCTAATTAAGAATTAAAATGTTTTGTTATAAGAAATTAATAATGGTTGTTTAATAAAGATGATAATATTTAATAAGAAATGTAATAACGTTAAATAATGGTTTGTTTTATAAAATACTAGTTGGCAACACTAAAAAGCTGCCCAAGCTAGGAGGCTGAGAGAGAAAAATGCCCAAGAGCTCGAGTTATCGGACGGCCTTGGGCTTAATAAGGTGTTTTTTTTTGTATTAAGATGTTTTTGTGGATTTACAATATTATTTCGTGTCTCTCTCCAACTAAAATGTTAACGCCAATTTCCCCCTCACATTACCCCGTTTATCTAAAAGTGTTTCAGTATAATAAAACTCAGTAAAGTGTTAATGAAGTGTATAATTAATCCCCCCGACTTTCTCGCCTTGTTCAAGGTAAAATGGCGCCCACGGCCACGTCTATCCATATTTATACAGTACAGCGAAGCGAGTGTAAAGAGCATGATGAAAGATAAAGAGAAACTGAATAAAGAAAGATAAAATAGTATAAAAACGCAAAATAATAAAGGTTTTAAAGTATTAAACACTATATTCTTTAATTGCTCATTTATGTTTTATTTTTACTTGCCTAGTCCGTTTACTTTACTGTATCAACACCGTATTTTCGTTACCTCAGTTATTGTTGGCTTAATTAATTATTATTGTGTGTTCAGTGTGCCGCATAACTCATTAGCCTACCTAAATTAGTGTTTCTTGTCATTATTGTATTCACTTACGCTTATACTGTATAGACCATCTCTCATTGCTAATACGTATACAGAATTGTTAATCACTGTGAACAAATAATTCATTTACTTTTCTAATTAAACACAAAACAACAAAGTCATTTCTCTCTCCTTATAAAATATTGTTTGCGGGGGCTGTTCCCCGACCTGGTGACACTAATTATTCATTTCAACTTAATTCATAAATTATAGTAAGCCTACTTTCAAGGCCACATCAAATTGTTGATCCGAAGGCCACTATAAAATCATGTTGCTCCTCTACCACATCGACTGCAGGAAGTCATAGACAACAACAGTGGCTGGACAAGATATTAATTAAGTTTGTTGTGTTCATGTATACAATACCTCTCAAATACAATGGTAATTATGAATGTGGGCTATTTTAAACTATTGGATCACTTTAACATATTGCTTCCCAAAGCATTTGGGAAGCAATATGTTAAAGTGATCCCTCCTGGGAAGCAATATGTTAAAGTGATCCCTCCTGGGAAGCAATATGTTAAAGTGATTAACACTGGGAATCAATATGTTAAAAAGAAAAAGGTTGGTTGGTTAGAAAGAGGTTGGTAATCTAGGCGCCTATACTTGAAGACCTATAATTGAATGCCCGGTTAGGTTAATTGAATGCCCGGTTAGGTCAACTGTACACCCTTGACGATTGGTTAGGTTAAGTCATGATATTTTCGTTAGTTTAAACAAAAATATCATGACTTAACCTAACCAATCGTCGAGGGTGTACAGTTGACCTCAATGGGCCATTCAATTAACCTAATCGGGCATTCAGTTGACCTAACCAGACATTCAATTGTAGGTCTGCCCGCCATGTTTAATTTACAATTATTCAAAAAATAACTAAGTTAGTGCATTAAAAGCAATAACCATTCGTCAAATAACGATTTATTTTTTAAACTCCTTATCCTAAATATTGGGAAGCAATATGTTAAAGTGATTAACACTAGGAAGCAATATGTTAAAGCGATATACACTAGGAAGCAATATGTTAAAGAGAGGTTCCTGGGAAGCAATATGTTAGTGATCCAAATTTTTTTTAAAATTGAAACTAGATTTCTTCAACGGTTACAACAAACAAACTTAGAAAAATTTGATTACAATAATATTTAACAATTAAACATCGTGAATAAATTGAAATTATTATACATAATATTGAAATTCTAAATCAATTCATCCCTAAAAAATTTGCTTAAAAAATATTTTTTGCAGGACATTTTGAATGCGGGATTTTGACGCGGGATTTTTGGATCAAATGCGGGACTGTCCCGTAAAATACGGGACGTCTGGCAACCCTATATCATACGTCAATTTCCTTTCTTGACCGCTATCTTTTATTTCCATTATCTTTTATTTCCATTATCTTTTATTGTCCACCTATGCCCTATTGACATCTCAGTCCATGTTTACTCGTGTCCGTCTATATATCACGCCCACAACCTATTGTGTGACTACCGATATGTGTAAAATACTTTATGCATTCGTACATGTCCAATGATGACGTACATAGTTACCTTACATGTAAGTACTTTCACATGTATACTTTTTTTTTAATTATTTAACCTCTGGCAAGACTCTCGTGGATGCTGATATGAATATTCAGATTCCGATGACGTCGCCAAAAAAGCGAGCCTCGGAACCCGAAATCCCTCTTGCGCCTGCTACAAATTTATAACATAAGGTATTATGTTGTATGTTATGTTATATTATGTTATATCATAAATGTCCGTGTACTTCCGTATCTTAATTCAGTATCAGATATGTCAATTAACAATTTGCTAGAATTGTAAGTAACTGTAATAATTTAATATAATGTAATTAATGTACTTTAATGAAATTGTAATTAACGATAATAAGAGAATGTGAATTAATTGGTAATTATAATCATAGTTGTAATAAATCAAAATTACAATGTACTTAATAATGTGCTTGGGTTGTACTCAATGTACTACTCCGACATTATGTCGCCATTTAGGAATGTATACTCGGCGATATGATTATTTTTATTTTTTTGTTATTTATTTTTTCGTTTTATTTTGGAATCTTCAAAAGTTCTGAGATGTGTTTAAATTATGCTTAACGTCCAAGAATTGTTTAGATCCCCAGTTAAAGGGGGGAACTTAACTTTCAACTGCACCCCCAAAATTTAGACTTATTTAATTCTTGTATTGTAAATTCAATCACTCCTCTCTTAGCAGCCCATCAGCGAGAAGGTCGGAGCGCCTCCTCGTTTTTAGAGCCCTGGCTGAACCTCTACCCGAGGAGGCCGAGTGCCTCCTCACTTTTAAATTCCGGCCTGAGCCATGGTCTAAAGAGGTCGAACCTCTCCCCCTGTAAAAGTCTGATCTAACTTAGAGGTTGAGCATTACCTGTACATTTTAGCAGTAAATTACAGTAAAAGAAAGTTTTTTAACTTCTCCCTCAAGCTTTGCTCTCTTCAGAGAACTCGGTCAATAAAGTAGAGAAAAATAATTTCCCGATACGTTATAAGAAGAATCGGGGAACCTTCAGAGAACTTAGTCTTAAATAGAGAAACATAATTTCCCGATACGTTATAAGAAGCATCGGGGAACCGTCCGATAATTTAGTAAGTTTTCACAGAATCCTCTGAACCACTATAGAAGAACTCGGAGACTAGTATAGAAGAAACTACTGCGAGTAACAAATCTGTTGCTGCCTCCTAACCAGGGAGCACCGACAATTCAGCGCCGACAATTCAGCGCAAAGACAATTCAGCGCAAAGACAATTCAGCGCAAAGACAATTCAGCGCCGACAATTCAGCGCAAGTCAGTACAGTTAAAAGTTTAGTTAAAAATAATAAAAATAAATCGCAATAAATAAAAAGAGAAAAATTTGTATATTTATATAAGCTTATATGCTAAATTGGGTCTGTATCGAAGGAGTGACATTTCAAAGGAGTGACATAACAAAGGAGTGACATAACGAAGGAGTGACAAATCGGAGATAAAATTCAAAGGAGTATAATTATTAAAATTTTATTTAAGAAAACAAAATTTGTTAGAATTGTTAAAATTAAGATTTTATTTAAAAAACTAGAAACCTAACCTAACCTAACCTAACCTAACCTAACAGTTGCAAGCCTCTCTTCCCTCTGGATTTGTTCTTTCTTCTTCTTTGTTGGTATTTTCGCGCTGAATTGTATTTGCGCTGAATTGTCGGCGCTGAATTGTCCTGCGCTGAATTGTCGGGTCACGCTAACCAGAACCCCCGTCGACTTCGAACCAACCAAGCCCATAGACGGAGGGGTTAACATATATATATATATATATATATATATATATATATATATATATATATATGTGTGTGTTTATATATATATATATATATATGTGTGTGTGTGTGTGTGTGTGTGTGTGTGTGTGTGTGTGTATTAGTGCTTGCATAATACCGAAAATTTTCAATACCGGTATTTGGAGGCAATTATGCTAATCCCGGTATTGATACCGGTATTATGAAAAAAATAATTTATTTTGATTTATTATGGTGCCACCCTACCAACCCTCCCACAAGTCTGAGGGACTTGCAGTACTCACCATATTTACTATAATTAATGACCCAACTCCAAATAGATGGCATTCTATTCGAAAAAGTTTATACAGTAAATTACTAAATTGTAATAAAAATATTTGAATTTTTTTTTAGCATATTATTATACAACTACTGGGGTAGATAGAAATTATTAGTATCTAAATATTTATTTCTTAGTTTGATTTTGAAAGTATGCTTTGAGGAAACAAAGAGCATCTAGGGATTGTTCAGATTGACTTGATCTCAGTTTCGTCAGAAATAGGCCTGCAGCAGAAAAGGCTCTTTCTGATTCTGCACTTGTAGGTTTAATTGAAAGCAGTGCCTTGTACAGCTTCTCTAAATTCTCACTTCTCTGTAAAGTAACTTCCAAGCTTTTAAATTCATTAGTAACATCAAAATCAATGTAATTTTTTTTAGATGGCACTTTTCCTAGTTTGTCCATTTCTTGCATGTATTCACTCAGTAATGAATCTGCTTCCACTTCAGTCTTATCGGAGGACTAAATTGCCTAAATTTTACAATAGCAATTTTTGTCAATACCGAAAACCTATAATATCGGTATCGGTATTATTTGTACTTCTTCAATACCGGTATTAATACCGGTATTTCAATACCGGTTTTAACCCCTAGTGTGTGTGTATATATTAGGGTGTTTCACATTTCAACTTTTTTAAAAACTCATGAAGCATAGTTCTTATTTTGAGAAATACTGCATTGATCATAAATATAGCAAAAAAATTAGATTGGCAATTATTTCGAGTTCCCGCACTCCCCCTCAAAGACGGACCCTCCTTTTGTACTGCAAATCCCCTACTTTTCATCATGAAAATGCTTGTAACACCCACATTTCTAATCCGATCTTTATAAATTTGGTATCAAATTCTAGAGGAGATCAATACATATCTAAACAATACTTAATAATGTGGTTTAGTGAATGTTTGGGCAGTTCCATTCAAGCAGTTTTATTTTTTCCTGATTTCCTTACATGATTTTTTCATAAAACTTTGATTTTATCGCAGGTAAATTAGCTGACATCCTTTAACCGCTGCGAATAAATGTAATAAGTCAATTTGGGTGTGACCGCCACCCATAGATCATCATCCCAGATCAGCTCTGCGGTGATGGGCTTTGAACCGATAAGTTAAGTGGAAGCAATAGCTTTCATTCCCTCAACTAATCAATTCAAAGTGGGAACAACCTTGATGATGCAGCATGGAAAAATTCAATCCAGTACAGTAGTTTTGATAACAATTGGCCCGAGAACAAAAGTAACATGGATAGACATAGTATGTTTCAGCTGCATCACCAAAGCCCCATCGTTTTTTTTTTTTTTTTTTAGCAAAAATTTATGAAAGAAAAAGGTTACATGTGAAAAGTGAAAATAAAAAACGCCACACTACATTAATTTTATCCTTAATTTTATCTTTTACTACAGATCAGTTTACTCAACGTTTCTTTCTTGAATTCTGGTAGCACATTTCTGTTTCTTTCAACAACTTGTAGCAGTTCCTGAAATTCATCCTCTTCTTTGCAGTTTTAAAAATAGTCTTCTACAAGTTTGACGCCTGTTTCGGCTGTATCATTAACTGCTCTCGCTGAAGTTAAGATTTTCTTCATTCTTTGATAGTCGCCGTCACTCTTCCATGACATGGAGACTTCTTTTAGCCATTCTCCAGATGAATTCAGCTCCTTGAAAATATACCAAGATTTTGGCCCAATAAGATGCTGAATTCTTGTACCTTGTTTCAGGTGGGGAAAGAAGTTCTTTGGCCATCTTGCTTTTTCAACATGTGATAAAGAGCCGAATAGAGCAAGGACAGACAGTTCCTCCGTCAAGTACCAATAATGTTAATTTAATACTTTCACTGCTGCTTGAACAGTATGAATGTCGATCTGCTTGTACCTGACTAGCTCATTATAAAATGTAAGGTCGTTAACAGGTGCATTTGCCGCACTTGTGCGAGAGAGACAGTATTTGCTACAAGCAAGGGTCGTAAATAAGCATATTCTACGAAGCTTCTCATTCATTAAGTCTTCGAACCCGACTTGATCCAAAAATGCCTACATTTTATTGGTGTATATGATAGCTGATATCCAGCGGGCATGATGGAATGCTCCAGGTCGGATCCAATGAACACCCCGCTGCGGAACTTCACCAAGGAGCATCAGAGTGGTTTCTGCAACCTCTCTATAATCATCTCTAGGAAAAGCTTTATCATCTTTGAGAATATCTTTCATAAAATTTATTGAAACATCTTTCAATTCACGAAGATATCGTTCTTTGATTACGAGTTTCTTATATGGGAGATTGGTATTAATCTTATTCCACATATTTTCTTTGAAGTTCTTAAAGTTTTCATTTTCCGGAGAAATGGTCTTCCCAAATAGTTTGGTAAAGACTGCGAACAAAATCTTTCAGACATATGGTGGCGGAAGGCTAACCAGAGTAACTTTTTGTCCAGAAGATCTTGTAACATCTTGCAGGAGTCTCTTATCCACCCAGAATTTGAGGCGGTTGTATCAAATACCATCCCATAGATGTTTTTCTCCAATTTCCAGTCTTTAATGGAGTTAAAAACCGCAGATGCTTGAGTTGAGCCAGTAGAGTCAGCTGTTTTTGGCGCAGAGAACTTTTCCGAATTATCACCTGATATCAGAATCACTAGTCTATCATGCTTTCCACCTGAGACATTTGGAAAGAGTTTGCTGTCCCAATGGATTAAACAATATACAGGTGGAACAAACTCAGCTTTGATGGCCTCAAATGTTATTTTTCTTGACTTTCTTGCAGCTCTGAGGGACGTGCTTCGTGATACTGCCATCTGATCTATATTTTTTCCGCATTCAGCTGCCACCACAGAAGGAAAAACGGTTCGCTGTCCATGCGTTAGTTTCAAGCCATCAGCTGTGTTATACACCACTTCTGATTTGAATATGTTAACTATTCCCGAAGGTCCAGCCTTTGCGATAAATTCGTCAACGTCGGTTGATTCAGTACTGGAACTTTCTGATGTGTTGACCATAGAAAGTCAAAACTGCCAAAATGTTTTCTTCCTTTGATACGTTAGCAGTATTCATTAGTGCTCTTCTCAAAAAATAAAAATGCTTAATAACATCTCCATTTGTTGGGAGCATACACCCCTCCGAAGCAATAATATCATCTTTTAACATGCCCAATATAGAGTCATATGAACTTAGCTCTTTTCTTAGAACAGGCCTATGCTTAGACATATTACACTATTTTTTAGTTTCCTAAACTGAACAAAGTCTGAAAAAATATCAAAACATTAGCTGTCTGTGAAGTGAGTTGTACACAGCAAAGGACAAAAGAAAAGGTAGCAGAAAATGAAACTAGAATTACTTGTGTAGCGAGTGCACTACCAGTTGATTATGTATGCTTGTCTGCTCTGATAAATCAAAACTTA
>JAJOZX010000100.1:1520000-1597500 GCA_023014485.1 Bathynomus jamesi
CACCGCTTCCCAGAGATCAGCGAAGTTAAGCGACATTGGGTCTGGGTAGTAGTTGGATGGGAGACCGTCCTCTGCGCCCAGACTATGTAGCGACCCGTGTTTCGGATCCCACGTAAAGCTCTAGGTCCCCTCCGTCATGGGACCTTAGATTTTGCGAAGGAGGTTAAACAACCCCAATTAAAAAAAAAATATATATATATAAATGAACAATGAATAATTCCTATATAATCTTTATAATTCGAATGTTCATTTTTACATGAGGAACCAAAGTCGCCTGATGCGAGTTTGGATAGAATTTCGATTTTTGCTTTCTATTTTTGCAGTTTCACAACCATGCGACCTACTACAATTTCTATGGTTAAGTCGAATCCATGTTTGTGCAATTGAAGATTCGTTGTAAGAAACGAATGTCCCTTAATTTCATTTCCTTAAAGTACAAACAAGACAATTGACGGTTTAGATCGTTTAACATTTCCATCATAATATTACCCATATCTCCACTTTTCATTTATTATAGAATTTATTATAATTAATTATTGATGTCCTGCATCTAACCCTCACCCTAAATTTTATTAGATTATGCATGCAAATATTGCATGTGGCATGATTTGAACCCTTGTTTGTACTTCTTTATTCATTACTATACGTACAAATTAAATAACTATGGCGGATTAATTATGAATTGACGTATGGCATAATTTGAATAACTATGACGTCATAAAGTAGCTTAATTCCCTTCACATTTTCCCTCATTAATTTCCCTTCATCATATCTCTAGTATACAAAGTATGGTAAATTCTTTAACATAATAATAAAAACTTTACACGCTATACATTATTTATATGTTGTTCATTCATACATCCATGTCTTTTCTTGACCTTTATCTTTTGTTAATTTTATTAATTATTCATTCAGCTACCTATTGTCTACCTATTGTCAAACTATTGTGCGACTACCAATATGTGTACAATACTTTGTGCATTTGTACATGTCTCCTGATGATCATGATTATGTACATAGTTACGTACATGTAAATACGTCCACATGTATTCGTTTTACTTTTTCTTTTAATTGCTTCACTTCTCGCAAGATATTCATAAATCCTTATACGAGTGTTCGAATTCCGCTGACAGCAGCAGAAGCGAGTTCTTCTGAGGTGAAAATCTTCTCTCTTGTTGCTTCTAATTTATAAAACATTATTATCGGTGTTGTTTATATATATATATATATATATATATATATATATATATATATACCGTATGTATATAATTTATATATGTATAGATATAATTTATATAAGATATTTATTTATATATATATATATATATATTATTTACATATATATATATATATATAATATATATATAATTTTTATATAATAATATATATAATTTATATATGTATATATATAATTTATATAAGCTATATTTATTCATATATATATATGTATATATATATATATATATATATATATATATGTATATAAAATATATTGTTATATATATATAAAATATATAAAATTATATATATATATATATATATATATATATATATAATATATATATATATTATATATATATAATTTATATGTAGAATTTATATATAAATATATAATATATATAATTTATATATAAATATAATTTTATAATGTTTCAGGCCATCAAAGACCCTAGGATCCACTCATGACTGGTCTACCTGAGTTCGTAATTGTGTATTGTGCATGTCCTCCGTGGTGGCGGAACGGACTTACAATTTTACATCGGTTCCGAACCACAAGGTCTTAATTTTACTCCTTTAAATTATATCCAATCCATCAAGATATGCGTCTAATCGATTTTTTAACATGTTTATAGACGTACTACTAATTACCTCTACTAGCAAACTATTGCAGCTATTTACTATTCTATGCGTAAAAAAGTTTTTGCCAACTGCTATCTCGAACCTTCTACTTGTCAATTTACACCCATTATTTCTGGTCCTATTATATTGGGATATTTCGAAAAAGCTATCTCTATCTACGTTATCGAACCCATTCATAATTTTGAAAACCTGGATTAGATCACCCCTTAGCCTCCTAGTCTCGAGTGTAGTCAATTTTAACTCCTTAAGCCTATCCTCGTACGACTTTGACCTAAGCGACGGAATCATCTTAGTTGCTCGTCTTTGAACTCTTTCGATTTTGTCTATATCTTTTCGCATATGCGGATTCCAAAATTGGATCGCGTACTCCAAATGGGGTCTAACTAATGATTTATAAAGAGGAACTATAATATCGCGCGATTTGTACTCAAAATTCCGAGCTATAAAACCTAACACTTTGTTCGCTTTATTGACCGCTGCTGTACTTTGTTTCGCTACTTTTAAATCACCAGTGACTATAACTCCTAAATCTTTTTCCTGCTCTACGCTTGTTAACTCCTTCCCTGACATACTATACGCAAAATTACCGTTACGCGAACCTATATGTAAAATTTTGCACTTATCGACGTTAAATCTCATTTGCCATGTGACTGACCAATCAACGATTTTATTCAGATCTTCCTGGATTTTACCTCTATCTTCGTCATTAATCGCCCTACCACCCAGCTTCGTGTCATCCGCAAACTTTGAAACTGTACTAGGCCGACATCTAAATCGTTAATATATATAAGTAAAAGCAAGGTGCCCAATACAGAACACTGAGGAACGCCACTCGCTACATTAGCCAAACACTACTCCGCTCCATCAATGACTACCCTCTGTTTCCTATCTCGCAACCACTCTTCTGTCCAATTTATTACTACACCCCTGATTCCATGAGCCTTAGTTTTTTCAATGAGTCTTTTCTGCGGTACGGTGTCAAACGCTTTTTGAAAATCTAAATACACTACATCAACCGCCCGATGACTATCGTAAACGTTAACCACGCTTTGAAAAAATTCTAAATTAGTTAAGCAAGATTTGTTTCACCTAAAACCGTGCTGCTTATTTCTAACTAAGTTATGCAATTATAAGTGTTCGACTATACGATCCCTAATTACTGATTCGAGTAGCTTACCTACAACAGACGTTAAACTGATTGGACTATAATTTCCCGCCGCACCTTTATCGCCTTTCTTAAAGATAGGTGTTACGTTTGCTAACATGAAATTATCTGGTATACACCCCTCATAATTAGACGCATTAAAAATCTTTGTTAGCGGCACAACAATGCTACCTTTTAATTCTTTTAGTTGTATGGGATATATGGAATCCTGGCCCGGTGATTTACGCATTTTCATTTTATCAATATAGCGCATTACCTCCCTTCACTAACCACAATATTAGCCAAAATATTACCATTATCAAAAGGTATTATGTCTATGACCGTAGGGATATTCGTTACATCTTCTATAGTAAAAACTGACAAAAAATTCGTTTAACAAGGTAGCCATTTCCTTTTTCAGAAACTAGCTCTCCGTTAACATTTTTCAACGGCCCCAAGACACTTTTAACTGGATTTCTATTATCGCTTGGGGTTTTCTTTACCGTCACGAGCTATGGAGATTTCAGATTCGCACTTGGACTTTTTTATTACACTTTTCGCTTCACGCGTTAGAAATATGTAGTTGTTTCGTAACCACAAATTGTCCTTATCGCACTTATGTAGCCTATAAGCCCTAGCATACTCTTTATAATGCCTCCTACTCTAGAAGTAAACCACAAGGGCTTGTTGTTCAATTTCGCACGCTTAATTTTGTACGGCACACATTCCTCATTTATAGTCCTAAATATTGTTTCAAACGATTCCCACATTAGTTTTGCGTTGGAGATCCCCATTACTTTTTCACAATTGACGTGTGACAATTTATTTCGAAATTTACAAAAGTCTGCGTGCTGGAAGTTAGGAATTTTAGTCGAGTTAGCTGGTTTCGAGTGACTTACTGAGAGGACAAACTCTACCATATTGTGATCGCTACTGCTTAACGGTTCTATTACTTGAAGATCAGTAATTAGCCTATCATCCGTAGTTATTACTAAATCTAAAATACTGTCCAACCTCGTAGGTTCCCCAACCTTTTGAATAAGAAAGCTATCCTCGAGAAAATTAACTAAACGATTACCTTCCGCGTCTCCCTGCATTGTATCGTAATTCACGTTGGCGCAATTAAAGTCACCCATAACTAAAGCCTGCTCACTACCTATTATTCTCTTTAGTTCACGATATAACGCTTCGTCCGTATCAGCTGTTTGATTAGGGGGCCTATATATAACCGCAACAAGTTTGAAATCGTTCAATTTAAGTTCTGCTATAGTCGAATCTATCGGTTCTGGAATGTGTGCTTTACTTCTATAACGTTCGCAATATTATCTTTGATATACAACATAACACCGCCTCCTCGCCTACCTATTCTGTTTTTAACAAAAAGTCTATAACCTCTAATTTGATACTCCCCTACAAAGTCACGTGTTTCAGTGCTAAGCCACGATTCATTTATCGCAATTAAATCATAGTCTTTACAAGCAATTAAAGAAAAAAATTCTTTTTTATTTCGATTTAAGGATAGAACCTTCAAATTGTTTGTAATTGCGACACCTTCGCGAGCGCAGGGAAATTTGTGGAAATTACGCTGGGACCGTTCGAGTTACGGCAGCCTGAAAAGAAGAGACAGTATTATGAAATAGTCTTCCTAAACGCGCAGCTCCAACGTCATTAAGATGAAGTCCATCTCCGAGGAACAAGTCCCTCCTGCCGTAGAAACTGTTCCAAAAATTCGCAAAATGCACTCCTTCCTGTTGGCAAAGAGACTTTAGGTTATTGTTGATATAGGTCGCCTTGCTGTAGAAATCGCTACGTTGGATAATTCGAGGAAGTATACCTGTTAAAACAATCTTATTAGTTTTTCCTTTAGTCGCTCTAGTAAGTCCCTGTACCTAGCCAGCAGTTCTTCCGATCTAGAATTTAAAACGTTATTAGTACCGACATGAATAACATACGTTGTGTCCTCAGAGGTACCGTCTGTAAAATGGTCAACACTATTAGTTATATCCTCCACCCTTGCACCAGGGTAGCAGTAACGGCGCCTACGACGAGGGTTTCTCCCACAGAATTCCTCGAGCTGCCCTCGAACAATGGAATCGCCAACGAGTCGTATTTCCGGTTCATCAGCATCTTCGAAACCTAAAACAGAAAACTTATTGTTTGTTATTACTGGTAGACAAGTCTTAGGTTTCTCAATGGGGCTCCATTACGCACTCGAACGAAGGGTTGGGAACTAGGGGAAGAGAGAGGGCTATTAGTACTATTTATATTATTAGTAGAAACTGAGGCAGGAGGGGTCGTAACTGGAGTCTCAAGGGATTCTAATTTTGCCGTCAGGAGCATCACGCTTTCTTCAAGCCTCACTCTGGCCTCCCTCTCACGTTCTAACTCGTTCCTCAGGACTTCCATGCTTGAGCACCACCTGCAAACTAACTGTTCATTATTATTAGCCATTGTAAACGCGTAAGCGGCAAATTTCCCTTCACAGCGACTGCAAGTACTTGACGGGGGTGCCATGCTCTTAATTAGTTAAAAAAAAAAAAAAACGAGCGTTTGGAAATTAATAAATTACAACGTAGGTCTACCGCGTGCTTATTGTGCCGTCACCTGCGCAAACCCGCAAAAATGTTCCTGAAACGCAGAAACAGGTTCTTGTAACACAAATTTATACTAAATGAATATATAATTAAGCTACCGACGAAAGCTCTGTAAATGAAAAAGTATTACTAAAACTTATCTGTCCGCTATTCGACCGACTGTTTTCTTTCCGTTTTTCCTTTTTCCCACGGTGGGTGACCACACTCTACTTGATCCCCTGAAGGAAAGGAAAATGAACCTTGTGAAAGCACGTTTTCTGATGGATTTGAAAAACAAAAAAGGCAAACCTAGGGAATTTCAACCTTATGAATCCTCGGTTAGTAATAGATTCGGGAAACAAACAAGGCAAGCCACGTGCACTAGCCTTGGTTTAATCAAATAATATAGTAATGAATAAAGTCAATAAAAGAAATATATTCGTTAATGAATGATTAGTAACACGAAGTAATTTAGTTAAGAATTCACCAAACACTATTTTTTTTAAAACACTTCAACGTAAACCACTTATTCAAATGGTAACACTGGACACTCGATAAAACACGTCTGTTCACAAGGAAAGACTGATCACAACTGATATATATATATATATATGTATATATATAGAGGGTCTGTCAAAAAACTAAGCCAAATTCAAACCTTTATTAAAACAAAACCATTTATCTAATTAAGTTGAACTTTTTACACAATAAAGTATAGATAATCACCTATTATCCTTTAAATTTTTATGACGATATCTTCAGAATTGTTAATTTTATTAATAATTAACTAAAAAGTGAGATTCTCCTACTTAACAAGAAAAATTTTTTTTTACGATATGCTGTAGATAATTTTTAGTTTAATAAAATTAAAATAACTGTTCAATATGATTCCCTTGCATTTCTGTCACTTTTTTTAATCTTGGTCTGAATTCGTCTATTGCTCGATTTATTTGCTCTTGGGGAAGCTCTGCCCATTTTGCGATAATCAACTCACGCATATGATTGACATCTCTTATTCTGTTCCTATACACTCTCTCTGCCAAGTTTTCCCATATTCCGTAGTCTACAGGGGTTAGGTCAGGGCTGTTAGGTGGCCAATTATTCGGTTCCAGAAATTCAGGCACATTCTTTTTCAAATATTCGATGGTTGTTTTGGCAGTATGTGATGTTGCACCATCTTGTTGAAAAATAAAGTAACCTTGACTAGCCAAGTTTCTCATTTCGGGAAGCATTTTCTCAAGCAGGGTATTTGAATAATATTGAGCATTAATTTTCACTCCTGGCTCAATAAAAAATATTGAAGTTTTTCCCAACTTGGACACTCCAACAGAAACCATGACGCTAGAAGAAAAGTGACTCCTTGTTGCGTAGTCTTTCATCTTGGATTTCATTTTTCTTCGCAACATCAGAATAAACCCGGTCATTCTGTGAGTTTCTTGGTGGCTCTACCGTAAAACGTTTTTCATCCGTAAAAAAGTCTTGGAAAGTTTATCTTCAGTTATTATACGTAAAATACGTTTGGATTTCTCATCTCTTTTCTGACAGTTTACTTCTGACAATCTTTGTCCATGCACTCTTTTAAATGGTTTAAATTGCAGATCAGATTTAATAATCCTTCTTACGCTTGATTCTGATATTTCTAGTTCTTTTGATAATTGAGCAGGTGTCATATGGCTACCAGGTCGATCCTCTTGACTAAGGATACGTTCCTCCACTTTCTGAATATTTTCATCTACTCTAACTGATTTTGGTCGCCCACTACCAACCTTCCTTTCAATCTTCCTGTTTCATCGATAGTTCTCAATAAGTAATCTAAACCTGATCTAGTCCATCCTTTATAATCGAATTCAGAAAGTAATTTCCTTGCACTATAACCTTTTTCAACTCTATAATGCTTTATAATTATTTTATCTTCATGTGAGAATGGCATATTTAGAGTTATTCACGAAAAATTTTAAATCTAAACAAATTCTGAAAAAGAGAAAAAAGAAGATATTACATAATGAGAAAAACTGAAATTTTCGCAATCTGTAGAAATAACCGCATAACTCCTAAAATATTTAAAATAAAGTTATAAAATTATCAAAGATTATTTATGAGCCTTATATTTATTTAGTGTAAAAAAATATTTGAAATCTCTATCAAATTGTGCATTTTATAGAGATTTCAAATTGGCTTAGTTTTTTTTACAGACCCTGTATATATATAATGTATGCACTAATGCTGTGCGAAACTCGAGTATTAATGCGAGGTTTCCATGCAGCTGTGGTTTTAAGTGGGTATTCACATTGGCACAATGGTCGGGTGAAAGACCAAAAAACGTATATATTTACACTGTATATTAGGGTGGCCCACTTTTCAATTTTTTTTTTAAAGTATAGGTTATCGTAGTTTTTCCCATTATTTGGCACTATACTAGCACATTGGTACCATTTTTACAAAAATTGATCAATATTTAGGGGTCTCGCATCGACCTTGAAATTACGAGTTTTTTTTTTAAATGCGTACTTTTAACTTTTTACTGAATCAAGATAAATCATTAAGTAGGGAAGTTTTCTGAATCCTCTTGATGAGGGAAGTCGTTTGGTGTGCCTTCCAATGTCATACGACTAACGGTTTAAAAGTTGTGCCTGTATACAGGTAATACCAATGTGCTAGTATAGTGCCAAATAATGGGAAAAACCACGATCACCTATACTTTTCAAAAAAATCAGCAAATAGCAGACAAATAAGGAAGAAAGAAACAATAACTTAAACAATCACTTTTGCATTGTATTGACCACTATCACACGTCACTGGCTGCAACGTTGTCCCTCTGTGCTATGTCATCGTGGCGAGTGATGACTTCTTGAAGTCGCCGAGCTCTTTCCGGTTCTTTTCCACCACTTGCATAAGATCCTGCAGCTGTGCCTCGTCCTTTGTGACCGTGTTCGCATAGTCTTGTATCAGTTGGACTCCTCTTTCAGCGACGTCATTGGTGACCTGGAGATTAGAGATCACATCCTTCAGACGACAAAAGTCCTCGTTCTCGTCCCACTTATCAGTTGGCAGGGTGAGCCACGAAGACCCATACATCTTCAGACCTGCAAATAAGAACCAGGAGGACTCGTCGATCAGTCGGGGAGTAGCGTCATCTCGTCGACTGAGACGTTCTCATATGTGAAGTCTTTGGGTACAGGGAGGTGGGACAGCTTCTCTGTCATCTGTTGCTTCACAGTGCCATCCACCTTGTTGCTGCATAGAGCGAATATGACGGTCTGAGGCCTCAGATACCAGAAGTGCCGCCTCATCACTGCCAGTGACGCTTCTGCCACCTCGCGGTCCACTGCCCTATACCTCAGAAAACGCTGGTATAGTACCAGGTCATTCAACGGCGCATCAGCTGCTACAGGGGCCGCCAACCAAGCTGGTACGTACAGAAGAGCGATGAACACCACGATCCTGTGCAGTTTGTCGACCAGCTCGGCGTCGAGCTCCAGCTGCCTACTTAACAACAGCAGTTTTGTGTAGTAGATGACCTGAAACAGAATAGGCACCATTGTAAGTAAGACAGGTCTATTGTTACCAATTACTTTGTTTGCGTTATAATGAAATGTTTATCTTTGAATAACATTTAAACTTATCTCTAGATTATTTTTGTTTGAAAATTCTAACTTTAGCCATCCATCTTGCGTGGTGGTAGGCTCCTGGGCGCATGAGGTGAATGCCACAGCGTGGTTGTGTCCCGAGTACCAGGAGCGTGATCTCTGCCACTTCCCGGTAATCGTCTCTGACGAAACCAGAAGCTGTGCTCAGGAAGCTGACCGCCGCGTCCCGGAGTTCTATTAGCCACGTACTCTCCGCCAGATTCTCGACCTGCAGCTTGCAGTAGGTCGAGAGATCGAGCTCGTCCAATCTTCAAAAATAATAAACAAGAAAATTGTGTGAGAAAACTCTGAAGTTCCGGTTTGGCTTGCTGTTTTATAAACTAGTGGAATATCATGTGTGTCCTAACTTTACCTTGCACAAAAAATGAACTAACCTTCTCTTCAACTGCTGAAACAAAGGATCAGTTGGTGCCGTAGTCCTTCCGAGCAGGGTGACGGCTACTGTCCCCACGATAAGCTCTAGGACGTGATGACGGCATCCCAGCTGGAGCAGCGGTCGCCCGAGCATGTTTTCCAGCCTGACAACTGCACCCTGCACCCTCCCCGTGTTGGTGGAAGTGGTGTCGAAGCAGAGTCCGATGACGCTCTCCTCACATCCCCAATCTTCGAGAGCATGTATGGTTGCCCGCGCCTGCGACAGTCCGGTGCCGTCAGCAACAGCTGGGACTGACAGCAACTTTCCTTCTGTGCAATGAGGAGCCCCGGAGATGAGAATTGCTTGGCGGTGCTCCGCCGTTTCAAGGAAGTTCTGAAACATATGCCATATATTTCAATTTCATGGTTGTAAAGTAACCTATTTTTGTTCACATCAGTTCTCTTTTTAATTGACATTATGCTTCATGAATCTCATTACTAAATTGATAGCTATGAAAACTTAATCAACTGACCTTGACCATTTTGCCATCCCAGTGGACAACAGTGTGCCTCGGTGGCGTGAAAGAGTCCTTCACAGCCGTCGCCACTTCACGGCGATGTGACACTCTTCCCCGGCGAACCGTTTCTTTCGAGATGCTGAACTGATTGAGGTCTGCTGGTGGATCCGCCGAACGTGTGATAGCAGCCACAATGCTTACTACCTATGTAGAGAATGGAAAGTGGAAAGGAAACTGTCAAGAATACATGTGGGTTACGGGACACTTTAAAACTGACGCTATCGATGAATACTATACACAATACGCACCTGATTATTGGACATGCGGAAACGATCAGCCACTTCCATGACAGCAGGTGCATTAAGGATGCGGCGAGGAAGATTGACAGACACACTTGGCTCTTTCGGCAGGGGGAACGCTAGTTCTGTCTCCGACTCTCCTGACATGCCAGTATCATCATTCTCCATGGCCTCATCTCCGGTTTCGTATGCACACTTTGAGGTTTGCGGCTCCTGGCGAGGACGTTTTTTTCCTTCCTGTAGCTTTCTTTTTACAGCGAAAACTTTATCGTTCCCGCTCATCGTTGCCACCCGAGGACCACGTTGATCGAGGTAGAAGTCAATGTCTTCTTTCTTGTCCTTGTCGGACAGCAGTCGATTCTTCTTTATATCTTCGACAGCGTCAGATGCTCCGATATCCCACAGCTTGTCCACACTGTCCGAAAACTTCTGCCGTTTTCCTCCGGCGTCAGTTTCTCGTTTTCTGCTCTTTTGGAGTAAGTGCCACTCTTTCCACAATGCCTCTAGCTTCCGTTCGCAGTTGAGCTTTGTGATTGTTTTAATGCGGGCCATGTTCCAAAACTTTAAGACGTTGTTTACGGTTTCTTTGAATGCGTCTTTCCTGTTAGCAGTGTACTGGATAACACTGAAGAAGTATTGCAAAACCTGCCGTGTTGTTGGTAATTTGCTACCACTGATGGAGGACGACGGTTGGCCAACTAAAAAAATTTCCGAGGCCGATCTTGGCTGATCTTAGAGAAGGTAGCGATGTTATTTTCGCCTTTCCTTTTGATGACTCTCTATTTGTAGCTTCAAGAGTTCTTCCAGTTATGGTTGCCATCGATTTGTCCATGACAAAGGATGAGGAACTCAGACAAAATTTCAAAATGTTATGATCTGCAAAAAAAGAAATAGGTTAGGTACCTGGCACAGGCATAGTGCATTTTCTAATTACCTATATACATTATACATTCCGCCCGGGTATGGTGACTCGTTTTTTTGAAAAGTATAGGTGATCGTGGTTTTTCCCATTATTTGGCACTATACTAGCACATTGGTATTACCTGTATACAGGCACAACCTTTAAACCGTTAGTCGTATGACATTGGCAGGCACACCAAACGACTTCTCTCATTAAGCGGATTCAGAAAACATCCCTACTTAATGATTTATCTTGATTCAGTAAAAAGTTAAAAAGTACGCATTTTAAAAAAAACCTAGTAATTTCAAGGTCGATGCGAGACCCCTAAATATTGATCAATTTTTGTAAAAATGGTACCAATGTGCTAGTATAGTGCCAAATAATGGGAAAAACCACGATCACCTATACTTTAAAAAAAAAATGAAAAGTGGGCCACCCTACTCTACATATACTCGTTTAGCGTCACCCTCGTACCTATACCGTCTCATCCGTTAATACTCTGAACGAGGTTGTGGTATGCCCTCATACAAAGCGAAAATTCGGAATCTGTAGATTAATTCGTTTCTACAGTCGAGCCATTGACAAGTGTAATATTTTTCAAGTCCAAATTTTTTAATGAATGACGATTTTTTATAACAGCCTGTCACGACATCATGTTCAAGCATTCCCGCAATTATTCTTTTCGGTAAAATTCCGAGAGTTACATTCTCTATCTGTTTGGATGTAAGCCTGAAGGGACCGTAAACATTTTCATCTGAACTCGGTTTATAGAGTATTTGGCAGTGTCTCTCAGTACTTTTTTCTCAATTTCCATTTGCTTAGTTATAATTAATTTCACAAGAAGACATCTGAGTTATGTCTCCATAACGTAAATTACCATGAGTTTAGTAGCCACTTCACTGCTCTCAGCAAGGTTTAAGCATATCTCGGGGCCAGTGCGGGCTATTTTAATTTTCATGTGAACCCCATTCACAAGTAGCTTCTTCTGAAACGAGAAAGCAGTATGCAAACGATCACGACAGTCCTAAATTTTCTTTTTAGATTTATTAAAATACGTTCGGCTTTAGGAATAGAATAGCCCTTAGCGATCAAATATGTTTCTTTCGCATTGTTTGAAAAGCTGAGTACATTTTCCAAGTAGGCTCTATAATGATAATGCCTGACTCCTGACGAGATATTTGTCTGGTTTATTTACACGTCACACTGACTGATTACCGTCTGCAAGAAGTTAGCTTCGAGTTAAATAGCATAATCATTTTCGCACTCTCTTCCGTCTGAATGTGTAGTTCTCAGTTTGGCATACATTAAAATATTACCAGTGTCGTAAAAGTATGATCCGTCACTTTTTATAACGAACTCTATAGGAGCGCTTGATGAAGGAACAGTGTTGAATTGATTAACTGTAATAAATACAGATTCAGCATTGGGTATTTTTGTAGGTGGTAGTTCAAAGAGTGAGAGTTCTGATTTGCAACATTCTCGGGTGTGAGGCTGTATGAAGTGCGACATAAATAACGGTGCATTAACGCTTCCTCCCACAGCAAACACAATTACTTATGAGAGGTGATTGTAACAGACCTATTTTATATCAGTTAAAAAGCGGTCTACTGACGGTTTCATACGTTTAAAGCATGCCTTTTTTGATTGTCGTTTACGTTTAACACCTCGAGTTGGTCCCAGTTTATTTTTATTTTTATGTAAAACCCACAGTCGAATTTCGATGAAGGGTATCGCAAAAATATAAGGGAAATCAAATATATACGGGGCTCCAATAAACCTTAGCCCCCCCCGCCCATGGCCTAAACCATTAGAGGTACAGTAAAACTAAACATACCTTACAAAAGAGAATTTAATCCTACATTTAATGAGAAATAATTAAAACTTGGTGTTCCCACCATTGGCTTCCAAGACAGCCTGAATTCGCTTTCGGTAGCTTGCCAAAAGTGACGTGAATAGATCTTGATCGTTACGTAAATTTGCTAAAACAGTTTCAATGTGTTGCGTCATTGTATCCTTCGAAAATCGATTTGCTGCAGGTTCTTGAAACAAAGAGACATTCAACCTTGTCCTTTATAACTGATGCATTGTGTTCACAGACGTTCAGATCAGGAGAATTTCCTGGCTATTCTTCATTTCCAAAGAAATCGATCTCATTGTTCCGCAACAACTGTTGAGTGGCTAATGCCTTAAAGCGGGGGGCCTTATCGTGCAGAATGTGACCTGATCGACATCCATAACATTGTTTGGGTTTCTTAGAAAAGGAATGACATGCTTGGATAGAATAATATCACGAAAATACTGTCTATCCCAACTCTGACCATTTGGCTTCAGCACCCACATGAGCTTCTTTGCAGTGAACAAAACAAACACACCAACACATTCTGGACTTTTTAATAATTCGCGATAATGTTCATTGTCATCGATTTCATCTGGTGTTGTGGCCCACACTCGATCATTTTGGTAGTTAGGCCGACGTGTTACGTAAACAAAAAATTCATCGGAGACAGCTAAATGCATGAAATCATCTACATCCCAATCTTCAAGATAATGGGCAAACCACATTCTGTCATCGATGTTAAGTTGAGTTTTTCTTGGCTTTGGAAGTTCATGCCAAGGCTTTAAACCTTGCCTATGACGGTACAGTCGAATGATCTCACCACTAACGATCTTTCCTCTCAACACTTCGATCTCTCTAGAAAGTTTAGCACAGCTGTTTTTTCGCTTACGCGTACCGCTTTCAATGATGTCCTTTGTTTCCCGAGAGAGTGGCAAATTTGGGCGCCCAGATTTGGTTGTATCCATTTCACATTCATCCAAAGTTTTATTCCAATTTCTTTTGAAGAAGTCCTCACTTCTTCGCAACTTTTTGGCAACCCATGAACGTGTTATAAAGGTGGCTCCAGCATCACGAGCTTCCCGAAATGTTATTGCTCGTATGCGATCTATCACACGTTGCCTCTCCGAATCACCAATTAATTGAGAAGCCATTATAATTATTATCACTTTATTAGCTGGAGTAATTTTAATACCTGCAATAAATAAGGAATTTTATATATTTTTATAATCACTAAAAACTATTTCGATATAGGTAAACATGTAAGCTGCAAATGGGGGGCTAAGGTTTTTTGGAACCCCTTACTGGTGGTGGACTTTCAAAAGTATGGAAATAACATTTTTGGTGGAGGCACAAACCCCTTAAAACCATATTTTCAGTGACTATGATTTCTGTTCTTTATACCCCGACATGATGAACAACCCATACCCCGTAGGTGCACCTGAAAAACTGGTGGGCCCCGCCCTACCTACCATCGAAGACTTTTCAACTAATTTGAACGAAAACTATTTTGGACTTTCCTTTGTTGATTTACTTCCCCCCAACCGAATTATGGATGCCTGTCTTACCTGTTGTCATAGACCATAAGCTCATGTTCTTCCTGTTTGTGAAGTGTGCAGAGGAGTACAATGGGGACTAATCATACATTCAATCAAAGGAAGATCAGAGGCGTTTATACAAGTCCTGGGCTGTCCCAAGCCATTCGTCAAGGCTACAGAATACTGGAGATTTATGAAGTGTGGAAGTTCCAGAAACTCCCCAACCTCTTCACCCTTTACATTAGCACCTTTGTGAAAGATAACGTAGAAGCCTAAGGATACCCTGGGTTGAGAGCCAGAATGAAAAAAGGCATATATCCAGCGTTACCATGATCGTGAAGGAATACAGCTTCAACGGGGCCAGATTGCACGAAACCCTTGCAAGCGCTATAGTGCAAAATTGTGTTTAAATAGTCTTTGGTGGAAATTTGCACAGAATACAGAGAAGGGGAACGTCGACCGAGCTCAAAGTCATGACGAAGTGTGGGACTACGGCAACGCCATCGATAAAGAAGTCATGGAAATCACGAATGTGGGTAACATACAATAGAACAAAGATGTGTACGGATACATCATGTGTCACAAACATAGGTAGCTTCACAACAACTTATGCTCGCATCAAGCTCTGGAGACTGATGCATTTTCTTGGCCGAACGGTTCTGTACGCAGATACAGATAACGTGATATTACCGCATGAAGAAGGCGAATATATACCTCCTATTGGCGAATTCTTCGGAGACTTGACTGACGAGATCGAGGATGAGTATGGAGACTGCGCCTTCGCCGATTCTTTTGTCTCCACTGGACAAAAACTTAAGGAATACGTGTGAGGGTCGGGGATAAGTTCAAATACATCGTAAAGGTTAAAGGCAATACTCTGAATCGTGCAAACCGTAAAATCGTCAACTTTAATTCACTCAAATATCTAGTGAGTTTAGATGAAGTTGAGGATTCCCAGCTACCTAGGCTGACCATATTTCCTTGAGACAAAAACGGGACATTGGGATGGTTATGAATAATAATTTATGATTGACCAATATTAAAGTATATTTATAGTTTTTATTAAAAACGGGACAAAATTGACATTTTTTTAAAACGACGGGACGGCCAGGAAATATAAAACAAACGGTACTGTCCCGTTCAAAACGGTACGTATGGTCAGCCTACCTGAGCTACCGCACTTGGTTGTAGAGACTTATAAATTCCGTGTGAAGGAACTTAAGGGTTCGAAGGTGTGTCGGAACACCTACAGAAAACGCAACCTACCCTTTGGGTGCCGTGGCCGTGAATAGGCGTTATATATACAATATATATACATATATATATATATATATATATATATATAGGTCATCCCATAAGTAATGCGGCATTTTTTAATTTTTTTTTTCCCATTTTTATCATTATTTTACGGATAGAAATCAAACAACTCTTTGAAGTTATTTATATTTAAATAATATTTATTTAAATATAAATAACTTCGAAGAGTTGTTTGATTTCTATCCGTAAAATAATGATAAAAATGGAAAAAAAAAAAAATTTAAAAATGCCGCATTACTTATGGGATGACCTAATATATATAGTTTTTTTAGTTTATTTACCCGTTAGTAACATTTTACAGCTTATTTATTAATGACGTGTGGTTTAAATAAATTTATATGCTAATTAAAAGTTTAATTTTTCCTTTGAATGTGTGTGTGTGTGTGTGTGTACAAGAAATCTAAGATGATCATCCCATTGTATGGTGCCTATGGCACTGAGTATGGCAGTAAAAGAACGTCACGTGACTCAGCCTACTAACTCCTTTGGAAGGGCACACATCCTCCCCGCCGTGTTCAGTTGACCGCAATAGCCGTTGGTGTCTGTCCAGGTGTATCTTTTACAAGTTGAAGAATATTCACATTAATAATTGAACAACAATGGCTGCCGCTGATATTGCATGCTCTACATTCCTGAAGTGGTACTCGGTAAAATCTACAGATGTGGTGAACACTCAAAGAACTTCTCAAAGAAATGTCTTTTGAGACATTTAAGTCTAGTTTAAATCGTGGATTTTCTGATGAGAGCATTACAAGTTTCCGCAGTGCAAAAAACGTGATGGAATATGTTGTGAGCCTTAAATGCATAAAAGAATACGTCCAATTTGGAGTGAAGGAGTCAACTTCGCTGAAAAGAAGCAGAGTCTGTGGATTATGAAGCTCATTGACGAATGACACGACAAGACCTGTGACATCATGTTACACTTCACCGAGTACACACAGGTGTTACTAAACGCGAATCTTGTGGTTATGGACAGTTTAAAATATTTCTATCACTACATCCATGTATACCACGATGAAGTGCCTTGTGGAATTATAGCTAAAGTTTTCTGTGAATTTTTAATAGAATTTAGTGATGAATATTGTTTAGCCCACTAAGTGGAACAGTATGCACACCACGACAATGCTCGTCTTGCTTTCGCTCGTGAGCATGTCAACTGGACTCCTCCAAAAACAACCGTCTCCGTAAAAGTGCACAGGGCGAATCTTTCTCCTGTTCTTTTCCACACTCTTTCCCGTCCATCGGATGTTCGAAGATTAAATCTTGATTCGTCCGTGAACAATACTTCTCCCCATTGGACCCATAGTCCAATTGACATGCTCACGAGCGAAAGAAAGATGAGCATTGCGGTGTTGTGGGAGCAATTCCGGGCCCATTTCTGGACGTCTAGCATGTAAGCCACTTTCCATAAGTCTCTTTCTAACGGTTCTCTCTGATATAATGACGTCTCGAGACCTTTCCAGCTCATTGCGGACGTTTGTGGCAGTCAAGCGACGATCTCGCAAAACACTCAAGACGATGAAACGATCGTCACGGGCAGATATGCAGCGCGATCTTCCAGATCCTGATCTTCTGGCTGGGGTACTCTCCTGTCTCCACATAACGTTGGTAGATACGTCGAACCGTTGTTCTTGGAATTCCTAGCGCATCGGCGACGTAACGCTGGCTCCGACCATCTTCAATTAGGGCGACGACTCATGCCACGTTCACGGCACTCAAATCCATTGCAAATGTCCAATTCTGAAACCCAAAAGAATTAGAAGTCTATCTGTTACTGAACGCAAATGCCTACTCCCACTAGTGGAAGAAAAAAGTGACACTAGCAGGCTAAGAGCAACTGAATGTCAGACTGTCGAATTCTTAAAAGAAGTCGAAAATTCGTTACAGCTAGTGTGTTCGCAGATGACGTTGTTTAGTCTCGTTATTTGGTTGCCTCATAAACTATATTTTCAAATTTTAAAACTTTTATAAACAGAAGCTTGCCCACTTTTTTGCTTTACGCGATATTCCAAGTGGGCCGATTTTCCTGCTGCTCAGTGTATATACATATATACAATTTATACATATATACACACACATACAAGCAAACATATATACATATACAATTCATATATATATATATTGTGCGCGTGAGCTGTTAGGTTACTTCCACCCCGCTTGGAGGGTCTACCCCAACACCCCTTCCTACTTACTCCCTCCATCTCATTTCATGTATACCCCATCCCCCTTTTAGTGTTGCATGGCACTGGCACTCTTGCATGACACTGGCATTCTTGCAGCAATCAATATTGATAATATTGCATGTAGTTGCATTACACTTGGCATTTTTTAGTGCTTACTACTAATTCCAAAGAATTGGACCATTTGAGGTTAAGGATCGAGTCGCACAGTGTAAAGTATAATTCGGTTTTCCGATGTATGTGTCTGATTGACTTTTGTTAAAGCGGTGTTGTGTTTGGGAAGTTAATTTTTTATTGTGGATGATTTCTAGTGCAGAATTGTGGACGATTTGATACATATACGAGTCAGTTTTTATTTTGTAGATTTCCATTAGTTTGAGAATTTTTATCTCGTCGAACATTTTATATGTACTTTCATTATGCTTGTTCGAGTTATAGATTTTACAAATTAATCTTTTCTGCATTACCATCAATGGCTGTGGCGAATAACGACGTGTGTTTTCGTAAGCACTGGTGCAGTATTGCAGGTGTGGGTACACCATGGTGAAGTATATGGACCAAAGAAGCTGTTTTGGGGGTGCCGCACCTGCTTTCGTAATTATGAATGAGACCTTGGCTAACTTGTTGCAGAGATCTTCAGTGTGCTCTTTGAATAAGAGGTTAGAATCGATGGTAATTCCTAGAAGTTTGGCCGAGTGCACTTGCTGAATAGGAATTGGTTTTGTATGTAGGTTTAAAGGGGGCAAGGATTTCTTTTTTGTGATAACTATATAAGCTAGGTTTTTTTTTTTAAATATTTAAGGATAGTTTGTTGGCATTAATCCACACATAAACATTTTGGAGATTATTGTTGGTGGTCGTTCGGAGTGTTAGTGAGTCTTTTTGTGAAGTTATGACTGGAGTATCATCTGCATCCTGTTATCAGGAAGAGTTATTTAGTGACCTGTGAAGGTTGTTTATGTAACGAATAGGTGCCAGAATGCTCCCTTGGGGCACCCCGTAGGAGGTGCGTCTTGTCTGTGAGGTAAAAGAGTCTTGTACTATAAACTGTGTCCCGTTGGACAAGTAAGAGTTGAACCATTTTAAGGGTAGGCAACTGAAACAGTAGTGTCGAGATTTTTTAAGAGTATGTCATGAGGTACTGTGTCAAAGGCCTTAGCTAGATGAAGTGGATGATTAGTGAAGTTTTTGTCGTTGATATTGTTATAAAGTTCTTCTAATATTGAGGTTACCGCGTCATTTGTCGTGTGTTTACTTAAAAAGCCAAACTGTTGTTTTTTTATGATTTTGTATGTGAATATGAATTTTGTTATTTGATTAGATATTACTCTTTCGTATTGTGTATTAATGGTTGGGAGAATGGAAATGGGTCTGTAGTTTGACGGGGAAATTTTATCATCCGATTTATAGATAGGGCGTACTCTACCCTTTTATAGGCAGTTGAGGAAGACTACTTTGAATGGATAGATTTATGAGCTTTGAAAGCGTGGGCGGAATTAAGTTTGCGCACTCTTTTTAAATTTTGTTTGGGATTGTGTCTAGCGTACAACTTTTATTTTTTAACTGTTTTATGGCTGTCATTAGATCATGTGTCGTAGTCTGGGAAAGGAAAATATCGGAGGGCCTACTGTAGGTAAGTATCGAAAGACCGCACCGTAGGTGGTATTTTAGAAGGAAGGTTGTTTCCCACTTCGATGAAATAATGGTTGAAAGTATTTAAAATATTTACAGTATTTTGTCCGTTCTGGGCTCATAGCCCAGAACGGACTTTTCAGGGGCGGAGGGTTTTGTTAGTGCTTTATTAAACGCTTTGTTAATAAGGTTTCAGTATTGTTTGGGATCGTCTTTGTATTCTTCAAGTTTATTTTTATAGTAATTAGCTTTAGCATTGTGTATTAATGAATTAAGTCTGCTTCTGCAATGAGTATAGAATTCTTTTGGGAGTAGACATTCCTGTCCTTTTTATATAATTTTTGTTTTTGTTTTATAGATGTCTTTAGACCAAAGATTAACCATGGATTGTTGATTCAAACCTTACGAATATTTTTTTCAATGATGGGGCAGGATTCATTATAAGCATACCAAAAGGACTACTGAAACTTTTCAAATTTGATGTTTATCTATATGCGGGTTGTCAATAAAGTCGAAATCTGTTTCGACTAATTTCGTTTTGAATTTATTAAGCTCATTATTCTTTGTTTTCCTGAATTTAATATTTGTGTATTTTAGGGTGTTTTGTGTTGTTTTCATTGTGACATAATTTGGGAGGTGACCAGTTATGTTTGCAAGGATATCGTTGTGTCCTGTATGTAGTGTAGGTCTATATCTGGCCATATGTTGTTGATAAGAATAAATTTGGTAAGGTCAATACGGGTGCCTGTTGGCCTTGTTATGTAGGTTTTATACCTTTGGCTGATCATTGTGTTCCATACTGATTTGGCAATGCAGTCTGTCCCTATTTTCATTAAGTCTATATTAAAGTCCCAGAGGATGAAAGAGCACGAGCTCTTTAGGGATTGATGTCCGATTTGATCCTTAAGGTATTAATGTACTTATCTGCGATCCCGTTAGGTGGTCTGTATGTTGCCAAGTATGTTGAGAGAGGTTTTGTCAAGGATAAGCTTTACCGCACATGTTTCAGTGTGAGGTTTTACTGTAGAGAGGGTGAATTTTTGTGCATTTTATGGTATTTTTTATTTAAATACGAATGCCGCCGCCTCTTCCATCTGTGCGGAAAGTGGCAAAAAATGTATAGCCCTCTAAAGGAAAAATATGTTTATACGGGTTCTGTAAGAGTATGAAAGTTTCCGTGAGTGTGATTACATGGAAATAATTTTTAGTTAAAGATAATGTACCTTTGAGATCATCATGATGTTTAGCAAGGATTCTAATATTAAGGTTCAAAATTGATTAGTGATCATCATTTGGTTTTGTTTTGAGGTCGTTAATTTTGAATCTTATCAATTAAATTGGTACCTATAAAATCGGTCGACCCAAGGGGATGGGCACGTGTTGAAATTTTAAGAACGTGCGAGAGAGAGTGGATTTGAGTGAATGAATGCGTGTATAAAACAATAAAATCTAAAAGAGACAAAAAACTTACATTTAATCAGTTTGTGACGAAATATATGAGTAACAATTTAATGGGGATGAGGAGACTAAGTTATAAGGGGAGCTCATTGGCATCATGTATAGAATACAATTTGACTACCGAGTTGTGAGGAGGGAGAAAATATATACATATACACACATATACAAATATACATGCATGTTCGTCGTTGTCTTCTCTATATTTTTAGTAAATAAATCTCTGAAAGAATTTCCAGATTTTTAAATAAGGGAAAGTCGGTAAAGACCGCGAACCGAGAGGAAGTCACATTTACCGCCCTGAATCTTACATACCAGGAGTTCCCAAATGGGGTACGCCAGAAGGTTCCCAAGAGTACGCGGCATCCTGCTTTGGAACTAACTTTCCCATGGAAAAGTACTCTCAAAAGACGGTGTAGCCTAATTCATCTCAGTTTTATCCAACTCGAAATTTCTTTTGTTGCAAATGTTATAAATATAAATAATATAAGCCATCGAGTGGGACCCTGCCGAAAAAAAAGTTGGAAACTCCTGTTACATACCTTCTAAGAAAAAGAGAGACTGTAATTTTGATTTATTTTGAAGGAGCATTAAAACTCGGAATTTAAAAGAGTGGGAGACGGAGAAACACGTTAATATAAAAATTGATTGATGACAATTTTCATAATTTTTGATTGTTAGTTAAGTGTAATAAATATAGTAAAAATTATGTATCTTATAATTAATGCATAATGGGGTTCCTGAAAGAGATTATGAATGAGAGACGGATGGGAGGGCCGTTTTGGGGACCATTTTTTTCTTATTTTATTATTACGGCAATAAATATATGATACAGGATACAGCAATGGTGCCAAATGACTAAAATGAGAACAAGACATAATAAAAACAAAAGATAAAAGATGAAAATAGAGTAATAACTAATAAAATATTACAGCAAAAATTCATAATTACAGTTGTCTGAGTTAGATAATAATAGTACTGCTACATTATTAATAATTACTAATAATAACATATTAGTTATAGTTATAATAACATAATAATTATAGTTATCTAAAATTAGGCAGTATTAGTAATAATAATAATAATAATAATATAATAATTAATAATACTAACAATAATGATTACTATGATAACGATAATACTGGTAATTGCACCGTTAAGAATAATAATAGTATCATATTTGTAGTCATCCGAGTATTTGTTAATATTAATATTAATAGTGAAATAATGATAATAACAGTGCTAGTAATATTAACCGTTTAAAGAAACATATTTGTAATATGGACTCTTCATATGCAGTTTTGTATGTGGTCATGGAAATTTGTGTGAGATGAAGGGAAGTAAGTACCGTATAGGATTCTGTGGTGCGTAGTAGTATAGCCGCAAAAGGGGAGAGTGCAAGAATGTTGCAGGTTATTATGTAATGTTGCAAAGGGGGTGGGGGTTGTTGCAAAGGGGGGAGGGGGAGGGGTTGCAAAAAAAATATAAAAAAGGAAAAAAAAAAAAAGAAGAAAAAAATTCCCGCAAAGGGGGGGGATGCTGCAGGTGCAACAAGGGGGGTCATGAAACTTGGAGGCGGCGTTATCCCCCAAGAGAAAGGAGAGAGAGGAGGAGAGAAAGGAGGAGAGGTGTTCACCTGGCAGGAGCCAAGTGCACACTAAGACTTCAGCCGAGTTGGCGTTGTTTTATAGGCTACTAATCAGCCAGAATCAGCCAGTTGGCTGAATCAGCCAGTTGGCTGAGCCAAGGTGAGAGAGACGCCTGAAGGAGAGAGAGAGACAGCTGAAGGAGAGAGAGACCTGAAGAAGAGAGAGACGCCTGTAGGAGGGAGAGACGCCTGAAGGAGAGAGGAGAGGTACACATGCAGGAGGTACACATGCAGGAGGTACACACATACGCACACATGCAGGAGGTACACATGCAGTAGTTACACATGCAGGAGAGAGAGAGAGAGAGCTGAAGGAGGGAGAGAGACGCCTGTAGGAGAGAGAGAGAGAGCTGAAGGAGGGAGAGAGACGCCTGTAGGAAGAGAGAGAGACGCCTGAAGGAGAGAGAGAGAGAGAGAGTAGTTGCCTTTAAGGCATATTATTTTCGTTTTCCTAACCTAAGAGGCCACTAAGGGGTTTACCAAAGGGCCAAAAAGAGAAGGACCAGAGGTCCTTGCTCGGCTGCAGCCGAGCTGGGAATGAGTCTTCACCAGCTTCTCGATCTTTTATAAGCCTCTATTCTGGCTGAGTTGCCAGATAGCGCAATGTGTTCCAGATAGCGCCATGTGTCCCATTAATCATCTATTGTGCAACACAATATGACGGTAGTTATTCCAATTAAATTCTGTTTAAATACACCTTTATTAATTGCATACCTTTCCAGTTTTTTTTTTTGCAATGATCGGATTGCTAGATATATATTATTATGCTATATATATATATATACACACATTCTTTTCTTATGTTAGGTAAATATATATATATATATATATATATATATATATATATATATATATATATATATTATACTTTATAACATTTAATTTTAGTTTAGAAGCAAATTTAACATTAACTTCATTGAACTTAAAGAAACAAATAACATAGTTTACCTTCGAAAACGCCATAATAGAAAACTTCATTTTTACGGTAAACTATGTTATTTCGTTTACTATAATTATACATTCTTTTAAACAGCTTATGATACATATATATATATATATATATATATATATATATAGTGTAGATGAAGCCAATTAAATTCTACTTATTAATAAATAACTTTTTACACACAAACTACATCTTAACTGCAAACACCTTGCACATCAATTCTTATTATCATTATTATTATTATTATTATTTCTACAATGAAACGGGGTCGGGTCGAAGAACGGGTGAGAGATCTTCCCCCCAATATATATATATATATATATATATATATATAAAATAAACGAGTAACAACTCATGCACACACACACACAACACACCACACACGATGAAAAGCAGAAGCTAAATCAGTTCGAATCGTGTCCCTAGAGACCTTTTTCGGGTCGAGGGATTATCCTTCTACAAGCTATTCGAGCAGAAATCACCACTGACTTCAGATATTAATATTGTCATTGTTATTACTTCTACAATGAAAATATTTACGCGTAATTTGTATGGTGTCATATAGAAATATAATGATATATATATATATATATAATATATATATATATATATATATAGTGTAGATGAATCCAATTAAATTCTACTTATGGCAGAGTTTGAGTTTGTTTCTAGTGAGAAAGGAAAGCCAATGTTCTTAGTGAATGGGTTTTATATGTAAGAGATCAGCAAAGCCCAGCTGTTCATCATTCCACATAATAAAAGAAAGTGGTTGGCAGATAAACGGGTACCCTACGTGTCCTAGTGGTTAAGACGCTGGGGTGTTGATGGTTCCACGTTAAACTGTAGGTCTAAGGTGGTCATTCCACATAATAAAAGAAAGTGGTTGGCAGATAAATGGGTACCCTATGTGTCCTAGTGGTTAAGACGCTGGGGCTGTTGATGGTTCCACGTTAAACTGTAGGTCTAAGGTGGTCATTCCACATAATAAAAGAAAGTGGTTGGCAGATAAATGGGTACCCTATGTGTCCTAGTGGTTAAGACGCTGGGCTGTTGATGGTTCCACGTTAAACTGTAGGTCTAAGGTGGTCATTCCACATAATAAAAGAAAGTGGTTGGCAGATAAATGGGTACCCTACGTGTCCTAGTGGTTAAGACGCTGGGCTGTTGATGGTTCCACGTTAAACTGTAGGTCTAAGGTGGTCATTACACATAATAAAAGAAAGTGGTTGGCAGATAAATGGGTACCCTACGTGTCCTAGTGGTTAAGACGCTGGGCTGTTGATGGTTCCACGTTAAACTGTAGGTCTAAGGTGGTCATTCACATAATAAAAGAAAGTGGTTGGCAGATAAATGGGTACCCTACGTGTCCTAGTGGTTAAGACGCTGGGCTGTTGTATGGTTCGGAGTTAAACTGTAGGTCTAAGGTGGAGTGGAACAAAGAAAGTGGTTGGCAGATAAATGGGTACCCTACGTGTCCTAGTGGTTAAGACGCTGGGCTGTTGATGGGGCGTGGTTCGGAGTTAAACTGTAGGTCTAAGGTGGAGTGGAAAGCTTGACCTTCGTCAGAATGAACAATTCGGGCGGACCTTAGACCCACAGTTTAACGTTGAAACCGAATGTTATTTTAAAATATAATTATGATATATTTCTTTATACCCTCTCGATTACATTAGTGACTAATGATGCGGGAAACTGAGTAAATGGAAATATTATTTTCTCGAAAACTATGGGTGATAGAAAACTTCTGAAACCATATTTGGAATCAATATCAAAAGTTCTATACGAATCACCAAATAATTTTCAAAGGAGAATAAGAGCATTAATTCTATTAGTGAAAATATAAAGATGCAATTACTCGTCCGTACCCGTTATAGCGGAATGGTACACGTCATAGCTCCACCCAGCTACATCGGCAGCCAATCACGACGAACATCTGGTCTTTTGGGGCGGAGCTTGACGATTGTGCATATAAAAGGGGATATTTTTCAGTTGGGAGTAACAGTAGCTATTTTCGCGTCAGTGAATAATCATTCCCTCCGCCATGGACCTGTACGTCTCCCCAGACTTGTATGAAGAGAGTGATACTGCAGCATTAACTGCACTTAGTCTTTTTAGAGCGATTGATCGTGACGACTTATTTACAACGCAAACCGTAGAAGATATTTGCAGTGAAGCTCCTTACAATCCGACGCAAGGGACTACCATAGAAATGTAAGTGTCCATAATTCGATTTTATATATATATGGAGAGTTGTAGTATTTCGTCAAATAGATACTAGTCAAAAATGTCAATCAATGTTATTTCCCCATCATGCTAAAATCGAAATTGGTAATCGAACCAAAGATATCTTCACATAATGGGGATCTGTCTGTATACTCTGTATATGTTTTAAAAGCATTATTCCTTTAAGGTCCGATGAGGATTTGACACGTGTTATACAATCTTTTGAAGAACCTCGGAATATGGATGATATACTGATCAGTCAGCAGTGTCACACATCCTCCACCATGGACCTGTACGTCTCCCCAGACTTGTATGAAGAACGTGATACTGCAGCATTAACCGCAATTAGTCTTTTCAATGCGATTGATCGTGGCGAATTATTTTCAACGCAAACCGTAGAAGATATTTGCAGTGACGCTCCTTACAATCCGACGCAAGGGACTACCATAGAAATGTAAGTGTCTATAATTAGAATTTTATATATATATGGAGAGTTGTAGTATCTCGTCAAATAGATACTCGCCAAAAATGTCATTCAATGTTATTTCCCCATTATGCTAAAATCGAAATTTTTATGGCGTTCACTCCTCGAACCAAAGATATCTTCACATAATGGGGATCTGTCTGTATACTCTGTATATGTTTTAAAAGCATTATTCCTTTAAGGTCCGATGAGGATTTGACACGTGTTATACAATCTTTTGAAGAATCTCGGAATAGGAGGGTATACTGATCAGTCAACAATGTCACACCGAAATAATGTAAGTGTTTTTCGATCTTTTTGGGATAAGAAGACACAATATATTTTCATAAATTTATTAAAGAAATCAGTACAATAAACGAATATATCGTTACAAATATACGAACAAAAACATTATAATATACAACGAGTACGTACAATTGGAAAACGGTTTTTTATCTGTCTGCATACCATTTCATCGTTTCGGCGAGTGTGACACGGGTCAAATAAATTTAAAAAATTTATAAATTCTTTATCATTTGACATATGCATGAGAAATGAGACACAGTACATTCCGCAAACATTAGTAAAATATCCTTGCATGCGAAATGGGGACCACACAACTTCGGGAATATGTAACTGAGCGAGAAATTTTACAATAATAGGGTCACTCCAGGGTTGAGTACCGAGTGAATCAAAATAGTACAGGCGCTGTCTATTTTTAAAATAGACAGCGATCCAGTGAATCCCTTCATTACCGATGATGTCTGTGTTCACAATAAGACTACCGCATTCTCGCGTACTTGGCAAACTCAATGTTTCATTCTTCGCAAACACGCCGATAAATTTGGAACGTGTGACTCGCTCCATTACTTTCTGAAGTGTATTAGCATCCATTTTAAAAGTCAGTGATAACGCTTCTAAATCTATCTACTTCTATTAGGGCTTGCGATTCGAGATATACTAGTACACTAATAGGAGCGTCTATAGGCTTGGCGAATTCCAGCCGCACTGAGATGTTACCGCTCTGCTGTGGGGTTAAATGGGTATTTACGCTAGCAGATAAGTCAGGTGTAATGTCAAACGGGTAAAGGTTAAATTGATCAATGAATTCTTCCTGCGTTACCCCATTACCAAGCTCATCACAATCACCTGCAATATGGGTCAGATTACTATAGGCTCTGGCACAAAGAGGTAACACAGCGTCTGATGAATAGTCCGTACCCATTGTTCCACCCAAAGCAGTGCCATTAACGTATAGAGTTATATTTTTAAGTCCGAAATTCTCGAATTTAAAGGCACTCTTTTTATATTTTCCATTCACCGAAGCGTGGTCCTGCATGCCGATTAATATCCTTTTAGGAAGATTTCCCAGGGCAATGTTTTCTATCTGCTTCGATGCCAACCCTGCAGGAACCGTATATAGTTTGATCTGCACTCTGTTAATAGGATATTTCACTGTAGCGTTTAGTAAATTTTTCTCAATTTCTAGTTGTTTTGGTGAACTTAATTTCACTCGCCGTACGCGGAGGTATGTGTCCATAATGTGAACCACAACGGACTTTGCACCCTCTTCTTGATTCGCATCCAGATTTAAGCAGATCTCAGGACTCGTGCGGGTGAGCTTTATTTTCATATCCACCCCGTTCACAAGCAACTTCTCCTGGAAAGTGAAATCTGTGTGCAACCGTCCAAAACACTCGTATATTTTCTTTTTAGAATTTTTAAATTTGTCCTTTATACTATTTTCATCTTTAGTTTGATAATATCCCTCCGCACTTAAAAAGGTAGCCTTCGCTTCTTTGGAAAAGTTGAGGACATTTTCCAAATAGGCTCGTAGATGATAGTACCCCGTGCCTGCCGATATGTTGGTCTGATTTAAATATACGTCACACTGGTTGAATATGGCGTGCAGAAAGTTTGTTTCAGGGTATACAGCATATTTGTCATCGCAGACCGTTCCATCAGAATGGGCTATACGTAGCTTAGCGTACATGTGCACACAGCTTGGATCAAAAAAGTAAGGACCTGAGCTGGGTATCACGAATTCTATAGGTGCACTCGGGGAACTAATTGTGTTTAAAGGGTTAATTGTAATAAAGTCACTGTGCTCAATAGAAACTTGGGTTGGCGGGAGCTCAAAAAAGGACAGCTCCGATTTACAGCATTGTGAACTACATGGGTGGATGAAGCGTGCCATGGCGAAATAGTGACTCCTCTCTCGACAAGTGGTAAACAAACTATGATTCATGAGATCAATATCCTTAGCTTATATCAGTCAAAAAAGTGGTCAACCATAGGTTTCATTCGCTTACAGCATTTCTTTTTTGATAGCCTTTTACGTTTAATACCACGTGACCCCTTCTTCTTCCGGGGAGCCCTCTTCTTCTTCCCGCCACCACGCATTTTTCTCTTTGCATCTTTGATGATTTCGTTCCGTGTACGCTTTAAATGTTTTTTTAGAGCTTCTTTAGGTTTAGCCCCGGCCAATATGTCTTCTGCAGTGTTAAGGCCTGATTGTAGCGCTTTCCTTCCAAGGTATCTGGCACCCCTCTTCAGCAAAGGAACAGCCGTACGTAGTATGGATGAAAAAATGGATCCAAGTCCACTACCGCGCTGGTATCGCATCCCTCGATAGACGGTGAAAGGCTTTCTATCCATTATAACTCAGTGCGTCGAAAGTGTAGCTTCACTGTTAAGCTCCCGTTACCGAATGGGAAGTTTTCGCCCTCAATCGTTCTTATATATATTGTGATATTGGTTATTAAATTAGTTGCGACATTCACATAATGGGGTCTGTCATATGTAATACTCAAACTCCTTCCTCTATGGTTGGGGATGTGAGCAATGCGCAGCAGGCGTGCCTGGGTATCCCCAACAAACTGGTGCTCCACTATATTACTGTAAATATAGCACATGTCTGGGGACCTTTCAGCCAATTTCTCCATCTTCAATTGATACATTAATCTGGACAAGTTATACTGTGTCTCGTGAAATGTGTCTCTTTGGAAGGCTGCGCTATATCGGCCGTTGGTTAGAATTTTGAACTTTCTATGTTCTTTAAGACGTCTGTTAGTCTTTGATTTTAGGATTAGTGTATGTGCAGGGTTGTTTACGATTTCATATACTAAATCATTCGTAAGGTTTGAGTTTCTTAAACTTACGTTTAAGCCTCTCACAACATCCTCGGCCGAACCATATTGACCCGGCCCTAGTCTTACTTCTGTACTGTAATACCGTGCAATCTTAGTCCAGCGATGCGCATAGTTTCATCCATAGCTACCCCAGCTTTTTCACACTCGTCAATGTCTCTAAGAATCGTAAAAACGGTTTCTTTATGTTCAATATTTAAAAAGACGGTGTCCAGCTGAATTTCGCATATCCCCACCTCATACGAATCACGACCCAATTCAATGTGCCCATGGAGTTCTGTTACAAAGTTGGCTAGCGTGTTGTTAGGGTGTACAGACAGGGACGAGGAGGACGGGAGTGTGACGTAGAAATGGTTAGGAGCCATGTTGCATACTATTTAAGCTTCATTATTGCATCAGCTTTTATATAGGTGTTGAAGCTTTCTGGGTACCCTAGCCATTTCACCAGGTACATTTTTCTCCTTCCTGAACCTTTGCTTCCTAAAATTTTCTCAATTTTAAACACATTTTTTTCTAAATTAAACGCAACTTTCTGCAATTCCTCGCGGTAAAAGCCTCCTGAGATTTCTTCCCCATTCAAATCTTCAATGTAATACATCATTATCTCACCTTTAGGTCTCACAGCCCTAACTTTAAAAATCTCGCGTGTCCATCCTTGCTCAAAACCCTTTGCGAATTTATTCCCCGAACGCGACAGCCTTACATAATCATTGATTTTGAAGCGCGCAGAGTGTGGTGGTGGTGGTGGTGATCCATCTCTTCTCGGGAGCGTACCTCTTTCTAAAACTTCGTTAGGTGTTGCCCCAATCGTGCGATGGTGTGAGCGGTTGTAGGATGATGCCAATGATTCCAGAATGTCTAGAAATCTGTATGTGTTTTTATGTGTAAAATAACGGTGCATGCGTTCCTTTATGGTGCGCTGAACTCTTTCAGCTAAAGAAGCCTTATGTATAGAATTGGTTGTGTAATAGCTGATATTAAACTCTGTCAACATATTCTGAAAAGCACGGCCTATAAACTCCTTCCCCATATCCGTACAAAAATAGCCAGGAACCCTGTTTTCTTTTAACATTAGCGTTTTGGTGGCTTTAGCAACTGTTTCAGGTGATTTATTTTTCAGAGGAACTAGCCACAGATATCTAGAGAATACGTCTATTATGAATAGAATGTAGCGGTAACCATCGTTATACACAGAATATCTTTGCATGTCTGTTAAATCTGCTTGCCAAATAGAATCAATCGAGGAAGCCGTTGTCTTGGCTGTTTTAAACCTTTTTCTCACAGGCTTATGAAGCGTATAAGCGTCCTGCTCCCTCAAAAATCTTTCAACATCTTTTTTTCCTACTCCGTAAACACTTCTGTACAGTCTATCTACGCCGCCGTAAGAGGATGGGGTAGAAATGTCATAATAGCGTTTAGTTAATACGTTAGCCATTTGCGTATTTTAGAGGCACGTGGGTAGGGTTGGTTTAACCTCTTCTTGCTCCTCTTCAAAGGTGTTACCGCCGGGGGTGACGGCGCCTTCAATTGTGTCACAGGCGTTGCATGTTCCAAGTCTTTTAACCTGTTCAGATTTCCTATCAACGTTTTAGGGACATTTATTTGTTGTAGTCTTGCTTTAATATGCTTCCATCCTGATGGTGATGGCCTATCCCACTTTCTCACCAGATCATGGACAATGTCTACGATATTCGATCCCTGTACCTTTGATCCTTCCACAATGATCTCCCCTGTATCGGTCCATTGTATGGCGGGATCCTCATTCAATAGATTATAAAGACTTAAGCCTTTACTCCTCAATGTAAGTGGGAGGGTATTTTTTAATACATGTTCGATATGTTGTGTGGCTAATCTTTTTGGTTGGTCAGCTGTGTCGTCGGGTACAGATCCTATGTCGCCATCGTCCCCCGTGCTGTGCCTAATAACCACAGGAATCTCTGTAGGGCTCTTATAATTTTCGTACTCGTGAAGAAATTTCTGCAGAGCTTCTTGGTATAAGATTCTTTTCTCATCAGGTGTTTTTTCACTGTTTAATAGGGCTAACAATTCGCTTTCCATTCTTTTAAGTCTGCTTTTACGGGGATCTAGATACGTGTCTCTTTGCAGTGAGGCGTACACCTCGTGGGGAATCACTACCACTTTCTTCATTATATTAATCTAGTCAGTAAAGGACCCAAAACTGAAAATAAGATGGGGAGAAATGACCCTCCTGTTTGTACAATAATTCGTTTTTTCTTCGCTACAGTTTGGCTTTTACGAGCGAGTGCACGTATTATGTTCTTGTAGCGGCGTAGGCGAGCCTTCTGATGGGTTTTCATTGATACATTGCAATTTATAACGTTAAGACAGATTTCACAGATGCATTTTAAAAAGTCGGCATCGATATTTTTAATAAACATCTGCTGCATTGCCCGGGCAGTCGATGATAGATTTTTATTAATTCACGGTATTTCTTTAGTCTCTTTGTCATTCTGGAATATACACCGTTTCAGGCTCGTTTGGAAATATATTCGTTCGCAGAAGCACTCTAAACGTGTTTCGCGGATGAAGGTCGCAAAGCAAATATCCGTAACGCGTGCTTGTAGCTTCTTTATAAACTTCCAAAAACTCCTTACGCTGATTCGGGAACATTTGATTGGCTAATACCCCAATTTGTGATACATCTCTACGTTGCGCGAATAAGACTAGATATTGCGTATTTAACGACACATCGCGCATGTATCTATTTTTGAAAAATAGATTCTGATTGATGAAGAACACGCTTATGTTAAGATGGTGGGAGAATACTGTAAATGTCTCGGCAAACGTTTTATCCATCTCCAACATGAGATCGTCAATTACAATGATTGTATGTTCATTTCCCTTTAACGAATTAACGTCATATACGCCTTTGTGGAACAAAATATCATCTTGGTACTCGTTGAACACTGATTGATACGTCGAATAGCACCATATAACTTTATGCACAAATTTCGAGAACATCTCCCCCTTTTCTTTAATGATTTTAAGCATAAACACAGTTTTACCACATCCTGTAGGTCCAGATATAATACATGTGGATGGGCTCGTGAATCTGAATTTTTCTACAGAGTCCATTTCTAACACGTCACACTCCTAAGTGAGTCATTTACAAAATATTACAAATTTTGAGTGCTGATCCTTATATTTCTTCTCCCACAGAACCGTGAATGACGATGAGGTAGAGCAGCCCATCATTACGGATGACCTCGACGACAGTGTAGTTGTGATCTCCTCCCCTGAACCCTCACCAGCGATACCGGTAACACGTCCAAAGCGGAGGTATGAGATACCCACGTCAGGTATAAAGCGACCGAAATACGCGTCTGTTGCAGCGGTAATAGATCCCCAACCCTCAACCTCTTACGCAACAACACCCCAGCAGCACCTAATATATCCCCTTATTCATCCGCCGCCCCCCGTTCTGTTAAGTCTACAATAATAGAGCCCCAACCATCAACCTCCTACGCAACAGGGCCCCCATCAGCAGCACCTTCCGCTAATATATCCACTAATTCCGCCCCCCGTTCTGTTGAGGATGGTATAACGCTGGAATTGGTGCGATCCGCAGCCCCCACCCCAGCCTTGACTAGAAATCGGTATAGAGTCAGGGTCGACCCTAGAGTCATGTATAGCAGTGGAATTGAGCGCGGACTACGCCGG
Source organism: Bathynomus jamesi (assembly GCA_023014485.1). Lineage (NCBI taxonomy): Eukaryota > Metazoa > Arthropoda > Malacostraca > Isopoda > Cirolanidae > Bathynomus > Bathynomus jamesi. Next base: position 1,553,363 of record JAJOZX010000100.1, read on the forward strand.
GTTGTAGAGCATATTATAGAGTTTGCTCTTCAGAATCGTGACGAGCGTGAAGTCAGGACGAGTCTGTCCTTTGGATTCGGGTCAGATGACGGTGATGTAGACGATTATTGGGTGATAGTGCCATTTAGACGTTTGGCGGCTGAAGATGTAGAATATATATTAGGGCGTATAATGCAAGCCGCCCAAAGTAGTATAGCCTTCAATATGGACAACTTCACGGTAAATATTGACCATGTATACCGTGTTGCGGGTCATAGTGCCATACCGTATACTCTTAACTTCAATTCTCAAGCTATTTATAGACGGCATATAAACGTCGATCGTGGTTGCGGCTTTATAGCAGTACTCTTAGCACGTATGTTTACTGTACAAAATACACGAACTCAAAAAATTTGGTTGCCTACAGTCGTGGAGCGTGCCCGTAAACTAGCTGTAGACTGTGAACTTGAATTTGACTGTAATATGGGTCCTGAAGAGCTGAGAAGGGTAGAACAGGAAATGAATGTCCGCATAGTTGTGTTTGGGTTGGATGATCGTCGTAGGACTGTGTATGTTTTTAAAAGCTGTGTGAGAGATCGTACAAGGCCCCTACTTATTTTAGGATTGTCAGGGACAACGTATCTCCCCATCCGTAATATAAGGTGGCTTTACGCGAGTTATGACAAAAGTCGAAAATATGGGAGACATCATGATTTGTGTAAGGGGTGCCTCGAGTTTGCGGATGATATAGTGAGACATTGTAAAGAATGTCACATGGTATGTGAGCAGTGTAAAAGCACCAAATGTGAAAGCCGTGTAGTTGAAGCTGAGAAGAGAGACTGTGATGTGTGTAGACGCACATTTTTCAATAATAGCTGTTTTGATTTCCATAAATCAATTGGCACGTGCAGGAAAATGAGAATCTGTGAATGTGGTATGTTTCACACAATGGATAATTGGGGAAAATTTAAGCACAAGTGTGACGTAATTCACTGTCCTACATGCCAGGAGGAATATAAGGCGGATGGAGTAAAGCATGTATGTTATATGAAAGATGCTAAGCCTAAAAATAACCCTTGTATAACTGTATACTACGATATAGAAACATATACGAACGCTGAAACCAAAGAGGTAATTCCACATTTACTTGTGAGCCAGACTATCTGTGATGAGTGTATGGATATCGAATGTGACGAGTGCCCCAAATGTGGTAAACGGACAAACGTTTTTAAAACGAATGTCAGCGATAGTCCTGTGAAACTATTTGTGTCCTATATTGTCAAGTTAGCCGACAAGTTCAAAAAAATGACTGTGTATATTCTCGCCCATAACGGGGCAAAGTTTGACACGCAGTTCCTTTATAAGGAGTTGCTTGAACACGAATCCTCTGAGATATTTACAGGTGATCCATTGAAAAGAGGCAACAAATTAATACAGATGCAGATAAGAGGCAATGTACAATTTAAAGATACTTTATTATTCACACCTTGTAAATTAGCAAAGCTACCCAAGGTGATGGGAGTAGCAGCTGAAGTTTCCAAAGGATACTTCCCATACACTTTCCTCACCAGCGAGACTTTAAACTACGTAGGCCCACCACCCCCCAAACATTATTTTGACTGTATGGATGAACGTGAAGACTTTGATCGATACTACGACAGTTTTAATGAAAGTAACCCTTATAATATAGCTGATGAATGTGAGCGTTATTGCGTGAATGATGTGCGCGTGCTTAGAGTATGTTTCCAGGCCTTTAGAAGGATGTACATAGCCCGTTTCAAATGCGATCCACTGCAAGTCGCAACCACCATCGCATCATTATGTTTTACGGTGTTCAAGAATAACTTCATGCCGAAAGACACCTTAGCCATTATTCACCGAAACAATCCCCGCAGTTACGGGCACAAGGCTATTTACTGGCTCATACACCTACAGCAACAGACAGGTGTATACATAAAGCACGCCCGCAACACGGGTGAAGTACCCATTAAGATTAATGGACGTGTTTTTTGGGTTGATGGGTTAAGTGAAAACCGTGTCACTGGTGTGAAGACTGTGTACTCCTTTAACGGTTGCTGGTGGCATGGATGCCCCCGTCCTGAGTGCGGAGTCACCGGAGATATCCACGGTAGGTCTCCTGCCGACTGTCTTGCATCGACCCGCACCCGCGATCAACTTATAGGATCACAGTTCACTCACAAAGTCTTGTGGGAGCATGAATATGATGCACGGATGGAGACAGACGAGGTGTACCGTGAGGAAATAAAAGCGATCAAGCGTTCAATGGTGCTGGATCCTCTCAAATGTGGTGATAGCTTGTTTGGAGGACGTACAAATCCTTTCAGACTATACTTCCCACCTACGGAGGGCGTGAAGCTCCATTACTACGATTTCTGTTCTTTATACCCATACGTGATGAAGAGCATCCGTACCCCGTGGGCGCTCCTGAGAAACTGGTGGGACCTAGCCTACCATCCATCAATGAATTTTCAAAAAATTTGAATGATCGTTACTTTGGGATCTCTTTCGTAGACGTACTCCCCCCACGCAATTTATGGATGCCGATCTTACCTGTCGTTATCGACGACAAGCTCATGTTTCCCCTGTGCGTGAAGTGCGCGGAAGAGGATAACGGCGAATGTAACCATATACCCCACCAGCGTAAGATCAGAGGCGTATATACAAGTCCTGAGTTGGCCCTAGCCGTGCGCCATGGTTATAGAATACTGAAGATACATGAGGTGTGGAGGTTTCAGAAGCTACCCAACCTTTTCACACCATATATAAACACCTTTTTGAAGGATAAGGTTGAGGCATCAGGGTATCCGCGAGGAGTTGATACCGAAGATGAAAAGTCTGCCTATATTCAACGTTACCGCGACCGCGAAGGTATACAACTTGATCGTGTCCAAATTGTAAAGAATCCTGGCAAGCGCTTTAGTGCAAAGTTGTGTCTAAACAGTCTATGGGGAAAATTTGCGCAGAATACCGGCAGAGGGAGCATTCATTTGGCACAAAGTTATAGCGATGTCTGGGATTATGCCAATGCCCCCGATAAAGAGGTCATGGAGATCGTAAATGTAGGTAATACTTACGTAATAAAGTACAACAACACTGAATTTGCCACAGATACCTCAAGGGTTACAAACATACCTGTGGCCAGCTTCACAACAGCCTACGCCCGTATAAAACTTTGGGGTCTATTGCATTCTCTTGGGCGGAGAGTATTGTATGCCGATACAGATAGCGTGATATTCACAGAGAGGGAGGGTGAATACATGCCCACTATTGGGGAGTTCCTCGGCGAGCTCACTGATGAGATCAAGGATGAGTATGGGGACAACGCATACGCCGACTCTTTTGCCTCAACAGGACTAAGACTTATGGGGTACGGGTCAGGGTGGGGGAGGAAATGAAATATATCGTGAAGGCAAAGGGTATTACGCTCAACCATGCGAATCGGGAGGTTGTTAACTTTGAGTCGTTGAAGGATCTAGTATGTTTGGATGAACAACCTCCCCAACTAATTGTAGGCACCCACAATTTTCGGGCGCAGAAGCTGGGGGGCGTGAAGGAACTTAGGGGTACGATGGTGTGCCGTAACACCTATAGGAAACGTTACCAGATACCTGGTACCTATGATACCGTACCCTTTGGATACCAATGATGCTTCTAACTCACACGTCTTGTATATAATCGTATCTATTTGTAAATATGTATATATATATATATATATATATATATATATATAACTTGAATATCTCGTTTATTAAATCGTATTTGTAAATATATATAACTTGAATATCTCGTTTATTAAATCGTATTTGTAAATATATATAACTTGAATATCTCGTTTATTAAATAAATCATGTTTCAAATAGCGTTTCACTTTCTCCTTTGTGTGTGTGTGTGTGTGTGTGTGTGTGTGTGTGTGTGTAGGTGAAAGTTCTAAGCTCCGCCCACTGTAAGACCGTGAGTCATGCTACTATCTGGGAGTCCCTGCGTGGTCAGTCGACCGCAGTAAGCCCGAGAGATCAGACGTGTATTCAGATCAGACGTGTATTCAAATGGCTACCTTTAATATTGCTTGTACAACGTTTACGAAATGGTATTCAGTAAAGTGCCAGGATGTGGTGGATACCGAAAAACTTCCTATTCATCCCTCCTATGCCTCTTTTAAAAACACATTGGATTGTGCGAAGTTCCAAGATGTACAAATACTCTACGGATGTTCTGGTGAGACCGTTGAAGGCTTTCGTTGCACAGACGATGTGCTGAAGTATACTGCAGAGCTAAACTTTATAAAGTCTCACATACACCGTGAAGTAAAAGAAACAACGCGTGCAGAAGAGAAGCAGCAGGTATGGATAATGAGTCTTGCTGATGGGTGGTGTGACAAGCGGTATTACGTCATGCTACACCATGTCGATTACTCATACCCTACGACTGGAAATGTGAATCTCGTGATCATGGACAATCTTAAGTATTTTTATCACTATATTAACGTATATCATGATGAGGTTCGTAGTGAGGTTGTGGCTAGTGCCCTGCGTGAATTTTTAACAGAGTTTAGAGACGAGTATCGTTTGATGGGCAGAAAGGAAAAATATGAACATATGTTCCTCTCAAATAGTGCGCCGGAGTGTGGAGATATTTAGTAAAACATAAAATGTTCCTAGTTCTTATCCAAAATGTCTGGTGCGTAGGCTGGTAGTGATATTCTTGTACCGGTACAACAATTCGACTCGCGGAACAAGCCCATTCACGTATCATCGAGTCAGCCGCCCGTCGAACCATTCCTGCCTACCTGCGTGCCTCACACGGCTCATAGTTATCTCAGAGCTTGAGCCGAGTGGACGTGCGCTCCTCGAATACGATGGAACTTCCTTTGAGCAGCATTCTCAACGCCTCGTACGATGTGTCCGTGACGAAATCGTTGCGCGTGTTCAGGCGTAATTCCGGTACCATTAGCTATGTACTGGAAACGGAATGTAGACCGACAAACAAACGGGTTTATTTAAGTATCGAGGAGATGAATAGAATCTTTGTGATAGTTGAGAAGTGGAGTGAAGATCGTTATAAAATACCTGCTAACGTAGGTACAAGAAGAGAGCAGATTAGTGACGCACCCTCATACGCCGTTGTATGTACGTTGTGTATAAATAACGATCGGCCGTGCATTGATATACGGTTGATGTGGAAGAATGCTTCTGATAATAACGCTCTTATTCCTACGCGAAACCGTTTCATCCTCGACAGAATGTTTGAAATCGTCGGATTCCGTAAACTGAAACCTATATTAGACGCGCGTGTTACGGATATGTTTTATTTTGATACAGTACTTGAATACGCATACACCGCTCTGCTCGATGGGTTTACCGAGTGTAGGGCTGGTGAGAATGGTCTAGTGCTGGATGTTTATTTAAAAAGTTTAGACTCTTTGAAATACCATGAACTTTGGTACAAAGCAATTGATCGGTACAAGGCTGAGCTCACCTACACCGTTCACCCTGAAGAACTATTTCTTTATATAACGCGCAGTTGTCGTAACGATTTAGAAGATTATTTCAATTGCCGCTATGTTGAGTGAGTTCACGATTGAAAAGCTCGAGTCGGTAGAAATAAACCCTCGATTGGAAAAGCGTTCTTATAAACTTGTGTTTAATAATGTAGCTAACGATGAACTCTTTGTGCGTGCTTTTGATTGTATTCTAGACGTATTTAAAGATGACTTACCAACCGGTTGTAAAGTGGGAACAAAAATAGTACTGAACGATATGAAAGCCCTTCATATCGAGTACAGGTTTCCCTATACTTTAAGCGGTGAAATATTATTAAGCCGCATATACTGCGTAATGCAGAGCAATAATGATGTAATTGTAAACTCGATTAAGACCGAGTTTAGTATTTTGAAAAAAAGTGAATTGTATTTATATTTTGCTTGACATTTCTCCTGTACTGATTATACGCATATTTCTATTGAAATGTATATTTATTTGAAAAGTATATTTATTTTATAAATATATCTCCATAATTGTGTGTGTGTGTGTATATTTCTCCTGTACTGTTATGTACATATTTATATTGAAAAGTATATTTATTTGAAATGTATATTTTATTTTATATATATCCATAATTGTGTGTATATATTTCCTGTACTGTTATATGCATATTCCTCAAATGTATATTTATTTTCTATATATTTATAATAAACAGAATGATGCAATGTTGTTTTACTTAATTGTTATGCCTTCTACTACCGGTATTCGAAATATAATAATGTATACAGTGGTATTGCGGTATCTGGCAACATTTAAGCCTTCTAAGCCAACTGGCTGATTAGGCGTATATAATAATGTATACAATAATACTGCTAAAAGAGGTATCTGGCAACTCATTTACAGGCAACTGGCTGATTAGGCGTATATAATAATAATATATACAATAATACTGCTAAAAAGAGGTATCTGACAACCATTTACAGCCAACTGGCTGATTAGGAGTCTATAATAATGTATACAATGGTATCGCGGTATCTGGCAACCATTTACAGCCAACTGGCTGATTAGGAGTCTATAATAATGTATACAATGGTATCGCGGTATCTGGCAACTCAAGCCATTTACGCCAACTGGCTGATTAGGAGCCTATAAAACAACGCCAACTCGGCTGAAGTCTTAATGTGCACTTGGCTCCTGCCAGGTGAACACCTCTCCTCCTCCTTTCTCTCCTTTCTCTTGGGGGATAACGCCGCCTCCAAGTTTTCCCCCACCCCCCTTTGCAACAATCCCCCACCCCCCTTTGCCCCTCCCCATTTGCAACAACCCCCACCCCCCTTTGCAACATTACATAATAACCTGCAACATTCTTGCACTCTCCCCTTTTGCGGCTATACTACTGTGCGTCGCGGAAACAGTTATTTAGATCTATTTCACTATTAATCTGTCAGCTTTAATCGGCGTGCGATTTTTTCACATAACACCACTGCGCACGTAACATGAATAGAACTAATTTCGGTGATCTTTTTTTTTAATTTTAGAACTATTTTGAACAGATCTTGCTTAAATTTTGTTAGGTATTCATTCACCTAAATGCTAGACTTTTTTTGCATACATTGTGATGCAATTTCCTTTTTATGTCGGCACTCTTTACACTGAACTTAATTGGCCTTTTTGAGGTTTAATTTGGCCTCCGTCTTCTGGATGCTTCACTAATAATATCTTGGCTGACGGAATAGTTGGGTTGGGTATGGAGAGCCCCAACCACTATCCTTATACTTATTATGAGAACTATAAGAATACGGCTTCGTCGCAGGTTTGTAACGGACGGCTACGACTGCGTCGCGCCGTGATTCCGAACGTGGAAGCCTTTTCCATGGACAATATTTCTATCATATGTAAGACTTGAAATAAAAATGTGTTAGACCGAGCATAACCTCAATCATATATGTGTGCCTAGTATAGTGATGGATCGAATAACCGCAACCGCAACCGCACTACAACCGCACAAAAATTCACAACCGCAACCGTAACCGCAACCGCCGTTCCATAAGTGCGGTTGCGGTTGTAAGGTGAAAATGCAGCAAAAATATTATTCTTGAAATTCACACTGCCTGTCATTAAGTTTGACATCAGTTTTTCAAATGAATAATAATCCATAACTTTCCAATGGGTGGAGGCTGGGAAAGTGGTAGGTGGGATGAACAGTGCGATGGGTCCCTCATCATGGTAACACACTTAGTGCAAAATATGGTTTTAATTAATTTGACCTATTCTTTCATAATAGCTATATAAGTTTAGAATATACTTCATTTAAATAGTATTTATTTAGTAAATACCTTATGTTGAACACAAGTTTTGCAACACACAAATAGCGGTAGCGGTGTATTGCAAAACTTGTGTTCAACATAAGGTATTTACTAAATAAATACTATTTAGTATATATTATGTACCAAGTGTGGCTAAATCGCACTATAGTGGCTAAATCCAGTTAATAATTACGCATTTTTCCTAGTATGATAACCGCAACCGCAACCGCGGTTGGAAAAAATTCGACAACAGCAAACACAACCGCAACCGCGGTTGTGAAAAACCGACCACTCGATCCATCACTAGCCTAGTGTATATATATATATATATACACAAACTCAGACCGTGCATGGAACAAGGAACTCTTCTGGGAAAATTAAATCCACTATAGTCCGGATAAGTAATGGTAAATGACAAATACCATAGTTTTTTCTTTTTCATGATTTTAGCCCGACGTGGGCAACGGGTCTCTCGCAAAGAGATCCCATAAATATAGCTTCCCTCACCAGCTATCTGCAAAGCAGACAGGATCCAGCTTTGGGACATGGATCTAGGGTTTAAAGCAAGCCTAGATCCCTACATTCAGAACCTCTATATAAGTAAAAGACTCGTTGCATTCACGTCGTGTTGAATAAATCAAAGAAAAAGGGGGTAACTATTGTATTTTTAGCCAAAAAAAAACAAAACTTAAACCTCAACCGGGACATTGAGCGTCCACTTTTCAAGGCACGAAACACGTCCGTTTAGTATACACAAACTCAGAATGGTTCCCTGAGAACATTATATGTTAAACACAGACCGTGCATGGAACAAGGAACTCTTCTGGAAAATTAAATCCACTATAGTCCGGATAAGTAATGGTAAATGACAAATACCATAGTTTTTTCTTTTTCATGATTTTAGCCCGACGTGGGCAACGGTCTCTCGCAAAGAGATCCCATAAATATAGCTTCCCTCACCAGCTATCTGCAAAGCAGGCAGGATCCAGCTTTGGGACATGGATCTAGGGTTTAAAGCAAGCCTAGATCCCTACATTCAGAACCTCTATATAAGTAAAAGACTCGTTGCATTCACGTCGTGTTGAATAAATCAAAGAAAAAGGGGGTAACTATTGTATTTTTAGCCAAAAAAAACCAAAACTTAAACCTCAACCGGGACATTGAGCGTCCACTTTTCAAGGCACGAAACACGTCCGTTTAGTATACACAAACTCAGAATGGTTCCCTGAGAACATTATATGTTAAACACAGACCGTGCATGGAACAAGGAACTCTTCTGGAAAATTAAATCCACTATAGTCCGGATAAGTAATGGTAAATGACAAATACCATAGTTTTTTCTTTTTCATGATTTTAGCCCGACGTGGGCAACGGGTCTCTCGCAAAGAGATCCCATAAATATAGCTTCCCTCACCAGCTATCTGCAAAGCAGACAGGATCCAGCTTTGGGACATGGATCTAGGGTTTAAAGCAAGCCTAGATCCCTACATTCAGAACCTCTATATAAGTAAAAGACTCGTTGGCTAAAAATACAATAGTTACCCCTTTTTCTTTGATTTATTCAACACGACGTGAATGCAACGAGGCTTTTACTTATATAGAGGTTCTGAATATAGGGATCTAGGCTTGCTTTAAACCCTAGATCCATGTCCCAAAGCTGGATCCTGTCTGCTTTGCAGATAGCTGGTGAGGGAAGCTATATTTATGGGATCTCTTTGCGAGAGACCCGTTGCCCACGTCGGGCTAAAATCATGAAAAAGAAAAAACTATGGTATTTGTCATTTACCATTACTTATCCGGACTATAGTGGATTTAATTTTCCCAGAAGAGTTCCTTGTTCCATGCACGGTCTGTGTTTAACATATAATGTTCTCAGGGAACCATTCTGAGTTTGTATATATATATATATATATATATACTGTATATAGAAAAGGGGGTAATACTGTAAATTCTTTTCAATGCACAGGTAATTTTCCAAAGTATGCAAAGATCCCTTTTTCAAATTTTTCTAAGTGTATCTATCCAGCGCTCAATTTTCTGTCTCATAAACAGTGTTTTCTGTGCACAAACATCCGTTTCATTATTATTATTATTATTATTATTACATTTTACATAGACCTAACTGAATGAAGGTTAAATAGAACACATCTGTACACATTGTTTATTAATTAATATTATTTTTATTAAACTAACAAATAATCATAAAGTAATTGCATTTTACACAGTTTTATATAATACATTCAACATGAAATTAGAAATAATAATACATATAGCTTACTACACTCAGTATTATTTAACATATCAGGAAACTATATTTTATTTTTTATTAGTAAACTTACAAATAATAGTGGAAATACATACATTCTCATAACTTTGTATAACGCACTCAACAAAACTAAAAACAGTAATACATAGAGTATACAAACAATCATTATTTATTCACATCTCAAGACTCTATTTCTTTCTGAGTATGATGAATTCGCAAATAATATTCGATATAGTCAAAACCTCATAGAAATAATTCACCGCTGACCGTATGCGGGAATCTATACTCGATATACAGGGCCTAAAGCTCGTTTAAATTTATTTTTGTTCCTACTTTACATTTGGGTGTAATATGTGTAGATAGCACGTCACAACGCTTCAAACTCAGGACCCGTTGTCAGGCAGTATGGAATGTTTACTTCAGCTCGCGAGTCTGACTCCGTGGTGAGTCATGAGGCCTAGCTAATTAGGATTGAGGAGGAACCCACTGTGGCAGGGTCGGCAACAAGAACGCGCTGGATGAATCACGCAAGGATATGTACCAACACGAAAAACTTAGTTTCAGGATGGGGAGAAAAAAATATGCACTTAAAACTACTTAACACATTAATTGAAACGGTAGTAATTCGATTAGCACTGAGCGGCTCCATTTGAGAAATAAGTGTGTCCCTAATTTTTCATTTCTAGGGATAATAACAAAATTCTACTAAAATTTATACAAGCTTTTACCAGTGACTTCAATAGTCACTTCATCGTGGTATACGTGAGTAGTATGGGCGAAAAAAGGGAGCGTGCAGGAATGTTGCAATGAGATAACGAACAATGTTGCAAAATGTTGCAAATAGGTTATGCAATGAAGGGGGTTATGCAACATCAATTTTGCAAAGGGGGGTAGGGTAATGCAATAACTCAATGCTGCCAAGGGGGAGAGGGGAGGGAGCTTCGGGGGGAGAAGGGAGGATGACCTCCTCCAAAGGGGTAGCTTTAAACTAAGAGAGGAAGAGAAAAGAGACGGAGGAGGTCTTTGGGGGAGAAGGTGGGATGTCCTCACCCCCCAAAGGGAATTCTAACCTAAGCCTTAACCTAAGAAGGAAGGAGAGAGATCTTTATTCCACCGGAGTCCGACGCATTATGAGCGTCTAGGGGCCAAGCAGGTGTTATATAGAGGAACATAAGTTGCCAGATATCACTTATTTATATATGGAGGGGGTTACCCGATACCACCATTTATTTTAATTGTTCAGGTATACATTATTAGGGTGAGTTGCTAGATACCACCATTTATTTTATTTACATGAGTTGCCAAATAATGTTTTTATTTATATGAAAGGATTACCAGATACCACCATTTATTTTAATTATATTGAGATGTACCATATTAGGGCGAGTTGCTAGATACTACCATTTATTTTATTTACATGAGCTGCCAAATAATGTTTTTATTTATATGAAGGGATTACCAGATATCACCATTTATTTTAATTTTAATTTATATGCGGAGAGTTGGCAGATACCACCATTTATCTTAATTCACATGAGTTGTCAAATAATGTTTTTATTTATTAAAAGCAAGAGCGATTTTCTCCTTAAAGTTATTCAGAAAGAGAACCATTTATTCAAACGAAACCCAATATTAACAATAAAAGAAATACATTTAAACCGAAATAAATAAAACACCATTACATCATTCTGTTTATTCAGACGATTTATTGTAAATATATAGAAAATAAATATACACTCCTATACATAGGATGGAATGACCAAAAAAAAAGTATAAACATCAATACAGGAGAAATATATACACACAATTATATTAAATAATTAAATATATTGAAAATAAATACATTCAATTTGTTCTACTGCGCAAAATACTAAACTCACTCGTTATCGAGTCTAGTCACATCATTATTGCTTTGCAGTACGCAGTAAACACGAAACACGGCTTAACATTATTTCACCGCTCAAGTTATAGGGATACCTATACTCTATATAAATGGCCTTTATATCGTTCAATACTATTTTGTACCGTTTAGCAAGTTACCTTTAAACGAATTTACTCAAAAGCACGCACAAAGAAATCGTCGTTAACCACATCATTATTAAATACAAATTTATAAACATTCCTTTTCAATCGAGGGTTTATTCTTACCAGAACTAAGGTGCCCATTTATCTACCAACCAATTTTTCTACTTTTTATTGTTGTAACCGTTGAAAAAAACGTCTTCAAAAACTCGGAATGGTTCCCATGTTATCTTTATAACAATATATCTCTCACGCTATCACAAGTTCTTTTACGGAACTCTTTTTACGATGCATAACTCGCACGCTAATTGAACTATACAGTAACTAATAATTCACAATGCAGGTTTACCGGAACAAGAAAATGATTTATAATTCCGACGATAGTAATTATAACTTCAGTAAAGAGCAGATAAAATAATCCAGTTACAAATACAAAGCGAAACTCCTAAAATACTCAATACAGAAGCACGAGGGCATGCAAGCAAGCATTCATTCGAGACTTATTACTTGTACAGAAGTTTTTCAATTTTAATGTTCCACATCAATTACCCCTATTAAATTTTCTGAATTCCAATTAGTAATTTTTTAAACTTTTTAAAATTTACATTATAATAATTATTAGTAAGTAAATTATGATCATCTACTTTTATTATTACTCTGCGTCTAAACATTTTAGTTAATAGCGTAAACGTTAAACTGTCTACAAGAGACAGGCAAAACGTTCTACACATTCTGCTCGGCAAAAGAACTAAGGATTTAAACAAATACCAACGTCGATAATAAAAGAATTACACAGGTTTTTATATTTTGTAAACTGTTTCATTAACTCACTACACATTTTAAATCAGTTTAAGAAATTATTTAGACGCAAAACGAGGCCCACAAGAAACACACTAGACTCTTTAAATTATCATTATAATGATAACGAGAACTTTACAATAACCCCGACTTCTATGGCATAAATAAAACTTTTAAAATCTTCTTAACCACTATATCACCCAGGGTACCCATTCATCTACTAACCAATTGCGCGGTAGGATGAACGTTTGGCGAGCGCCGGCTGCCTTCGCAGGGTCTCGAACCCGGAACCGATCGATTCATAGTCAGCGATGCTAACTATCGAACCATGGTATATCATCATCAGATTAGCAAGGCGCAAAAGGGTGCAGGGTTTTGGGGCGACCCTCACGAAGGACGGTGAGGTGAAATTTTCAAATTGATCCGTGGTTTCCTTCGCAATTACAATCATACTTATTGATTCCTCACCGAACGAAAAAAATTGTACGAAAAGTATAAGAACCCGACAGAGATTCCTCTGGTTATTATTATCATTATTATTGTTATGGGGAAAAACAAAGTGTTAATTAATTTTTTTAATTCTCTTTTTATTCTAAGATATGAAAATTCAAGTTTCCAGATAAAATTAATTCTTGATAAATTACAAACTAAGTACGGTATACACACACACACACACACACACACACACACTGTCAGAAATGAGGACCTCTCTCACGCCTACTAAATCTATGGTATTAGTTCACGCATTTTAGGCCTAACGTCTTTGATGATTTAAAAAAAAAATACCCTATTCTAAATATCACATCTGATGTTTTAAGCAATACATTTAAATCTATATCTGCAAGAACTAAACTGTAAAAATAATACTTCTTTTCGTTGTAAAGACATCACATAATTTCACGTAGAATAAATACAAAAATATGGACTCAAATTCACCTTAATATATATATATATAGTGTTCTACTTCTCGAATAAACACGAGGCTTGAGAAACTGATTCCTAATTCATCACATTGTTACAAGCCCATTTTAAAAACGTAGCCTTCTTATAATTCTCGTAATCGTGTGGAAAATGTGCCAAATGCTTCATTCCACATAGGCCTATAGTTTAACATGATCAACGATCCATCAGCACCCATCATCTTAAACATTAAAATCCCTTAAATTAAAAATTTGTTTCCCCTCACAGATAAATTATTTATTTATTTTTTCAGACCCTGAAGTTTACACGTTGTGTATATACAGTTATTTAATTAGTAATACAAGAAATAAAATCCACAAAGAAAAAACGAAAATCACACATAATTATCATTAAAATTTATATTCAGTGAAACCTACAGTACATCTTTGTAAGAACGTATCAACGCGATACGAGAGATGTCACACATTTTGTACATCGGCTATTTCGAAATGTCACCTTACCGCTATTAATCTCACATTTAAACGCATTTTCCGTGTTGCGTTCACCCCAAAACCCGGAACGATAGATATAACACACCGCTTTGCATTTCTTGTGTCTTTGTATGAGCCTTACGATAAATAAGTGTAAGAGAAAAAGAAATATATTTAAATTCAGTTCTTAAGTAAACGTTACTTAATAATATATTTTATCTCCCGTTTAGATAATTTTCCAAGCCACATCATTTACTTTAAGCGATCCAGTGGAAGTTCATTATCCCTTTCGAATAGATTTTCATATTCTTCGAGTATATTTCAAATGTAAATCTGTACACACACACACACACACACACACATATATATATATATATATATATATATATATATATATATATATATGATTAAAAATGTCTACTTTAGTTAAACTTAGACCTACATTGTACACTATTTTGCATAGCATTTTTTAACCTTCTTTTATGTTAATTATAATAAATACCAAATAAATTAAACCATCATGGTGTTAATTGCACTCCTAAACATTATTATTCCCGTCGACAGGATACAGAGCTATGTAGCAACATTCGCTACACAGAAGAGTCTCTCTCGAATCCTAGTTATTGTTTTCAATATTGTAAATACTTATCTTCTGTGTAAACGCTTGCGTGCGTGAAATAAATGAATGGTTAAATTTCTAATGAAAGAGAAAATTTGGTGCTTAAAACTGTTGACTCGTCGATATAGCTTTTCATTCTTACGCTCTTAGCTGACGTTTGTGTTTTAACCAAATTGATAGACTTAATCATTTACGTGTTCGTAGACATAAAACCTATTTTACTTGCATATGAATTAAATTGTACACAGCATGGATATGGGACAATATGGACTAACGTTTCCCTATAAACCAGGGCGAAGAAACTGAGATCGAGGGTTCGACTCCCGATTACGGAGGTTAATAATAAAGGAGCTCATTCCTGTGTGATTAGCTTGTGATATTTTCTTAAGTGTTGATTGCACGATGTATATTCCAACCATAAAAAAATGAGAATGCGTTGTAAGACAATAAAAATAAACTCACTCTCTCTCTCTCTCTCTCTCTCTCTCTCTCTCTCTGTCTCTCTCTCTGTATCACACACAAATATTTTAGGAACTAACCAAAAGATATATTGTATAAAATAATGAAAAACTAGCATTTCCATCCTCTAATAGAGATACATCTATATAGAAACACTTAAAACGTTCACGGCACTGATCTCACAAGGAAAAAGAAAAAATAATTAAAAGCTTTTTGTGTATTCAGAAGTACACCTCGTCAGGGAATGATTCGCTCTTTTGCATCGTAATTTCATTGAGATTATTGAAGCTCATATTCAGAGCCTACATTACCTATAATATCTGTGGCACGTGGTACACACAGCCTTCAGAAGATGTGAACAATTCCTCTGTGGATCAGTTCAAGTAAAGGATGGAATGAATCTTGCATATTATTTGAAGGTGTCGGAAATTTTCATTGGCGCCCCCTGCTAAGTAACAACTCCACGGTATGGAGAGCATTGCTTTTGATGTACTTCTTTTCCTTGTAACTCTGTCTCTCTCTTTCCGTCGAAGATGCTGGAAGTTGTGGAAAACATGTCCCAAAAGTACAAATATACAGTATATAGGGAGAATTTCGCAACTAAATACATGAAATAAATATATGATGGAAACCCGAGGAAAAATAAAAATGAATACAAGACCTCTCATTTATTCAACAGTACACAAGATATTTTATCATGATGTCATTCAATTTATACGTTCCTGATCTGTTATTGAAAATACACTGGGTATACATGGAAAAGTATATAAAGAAGGCTAACATAAATATTTTCTGAAAATAAAAACTATTGGAAATTAATGTTTATTGAGCCAAAATTGTTTGACAAACCCAAAATGCTGCAAAGGATATAATATATATCATGAGGAGAACCGATAAGAGAATAACAAGCCTCGTTATGCAGTGTGCGTTCCTTAAAAATGCACTGAAGAACGCGACTTCCGCGTATGAACATTCTTATCCTTTCTGATCAGTGACCGTACGTAGTCTCCCATCATGGAAGCATCCCAATGGCCCTGGTACCTTTTCTCCATCGTTTGACTATCTTGATGGAATCTTTCGCCATGTTCTTCACTCACATCGCCCAGGTTATTATGAAAAAAGTCTAGATGTGAATGCAGATAGTGTAATTTTAAAGACATACGGCACCCCATTTTGCCATAGCACTTAATCAAGTTTGACACTAACTCCTTATAGTTTGGTGCTTTATGGTTGCCTAAAAACCCACGAACCACATAACGGAAAGCGCACCAAGCTTCTTTTTCGATCGGAGTCATCTTGGCTACAAGGTTCTTTGAATTCAACAGCGCCTTGACTTGTCCTACAAAGATGCCAGCCTTGACTTTGGTCTCAGAGAGTTTAGGGAACATGACCCGAATCTGTTGGAAAACTTCCCCTCCAAAATCTAACGCAGTTACAAACTGCTTAATTAGACCCAACTTAATATGGAGAGGTGGTAGCAGAACTATGTCAGGCTTCACAAGAGTTCCCTGAGTATATTGTACTTTCCTGGTTGCAGTCCTTCACGTTGAGGCCACTGAACTGTTTTATAGTGCTCAGGTGAAGCCCTGCTATCCCACAGGCAAGAAAACATGAATATTTAGTAAACCCTCCTTGTAAACCTAACAGGAAACCAATCATTTTGAAATCCACCACACACGTCCCAGTTATATTGTTCATATCTGATTTGAGTGAGCAGTTGTTTCACATTTTCATAGTCCTCTTTCATTTGAGCAGAATGTGCAACTGGTATAGATGGATATTTGTTCCCATTGTGGAGTAGAACAGCTTTTAAACTCCGAGTTGAACTGTCAATAAACAGGCGCTACTCTGAGGGTATATGTGTTAACCCAATAGCTGTGAATAGACCATTAACCTCGCTGCAATAACAGAGAGAGCCATTGACATGCCATAGGCATAGCTATATATGTAGAAGAGCATCATCACTAAGAAAAATCGACGCATAATGACCCACAGTCTGTAAATACAGAAGGTAAAGTAATGGATAGATACCTGTTCTGGTGGACGTGGTATTGGAAGACCTTCACCATGTGGTACAGGAGCTATGGACGACGCTATGCTTGGATACTGAAGAGTCTGCCTTCCTTTAACTTTCCTGTACTTAGAAAAATCTACCATGCAGTAGTAGCAATCGTCGTGGTGGCTCTTTGGTTCTCTCCATATTCTGGGTACCGCAAAGGGCATTGCCTTGCGTACTCCCCGCAGCCACCCTTCAAGTGTGGAGCGGCAGCTTCCATAGATCACATGGGGTGCCCAGGGCTTATCTTGGTCACCCATAGTCATACAAAATAGAGCCGATACGCGATCAGACTTGGTGCCTTCACAATCTTGTGCGATACTTGCTTGGGGCCTATGTAATACCCACAAACGTAGCAGAATATATCCGGCGAGTGTTTACAAGCTCTAGTTGCCATCCTCTTTACCAAACTGTACTACATAATCATAACTTGCAGATATAGAGAGGAGTTATTAAATCTGAAACAGATTACAGATTCCAGAAAAAAGTATTCACATCACTGAAATAATGTTCACATAAAAAAGGATCAATAAACAATAACACAAATCATCAGCACAGAGAAGCACAGAAACACAGTACCTCAGTACTGGTAACCATCAGACAAACAACCTGCTTTCTTTGTGTGCTCACACTTACTGACTTCTCAGACTCTGCGCTCTTCTTTATATAGCACAGTGGAAGTTTCAGGTAATTTCTAGAGCAAGAAACTGTCAACGAACATCCGATTGTTCTCAACAATTCCTGATTATTCTGATATTGCTGCGCCCATAATAACATTATACTGGTAAAACGTGAAAAATGGATTATCTCTGAAACCATTGATGGTACACACAAACAAGGCCAGATTTGGACTCAGCGCCCACAAATGCATATAAAAACAAAAAAATCTATATAAACAGAATCAGTGTTACACAGTGTTATTTATAAAGTATAGAATCCACATTCCATTTTCATTTATCTTTGTTTTTAGAGAATTTTAAAACCCTTCCTTCAACGTATTTTTTCATCTCTTCGGGCTACGTTGTGGACAATGTCGTAACTCCGCTACCCGTTGATCAGCGAAGTTAAACGACAATGGATCTGGGCAGTATTTAGATGGATGACCGTCTTCCGCGTCAGATGATATAGTGACCCATGGTTCGGATACTACGATTTCAAGGTTTTACGCACTTCTCTGTTCATAGTTAAACATAGGCGTAAGTTTTCTTCAAAACTGATATTAAGTAAGTTTAAAACTTAAGCTTACATAATGTTTAGTAACTTTAAACTTGCATATGTTAGTATTAAAAACCAATTACTTATTTGAGGTTGATAGTTCTTCCTCTTTCGAGCTCTGTTACCTGAAAGTCTTCACTCTGTGATCCGTAAGTTTCAGTCCTATTTATTAATGTTGTCTTTAAAGGATAGGACGTAGAAATGAATTCTTACGTGATAACTTTATTCTCAATGAAAGGAGTAAGTTTCTTTAGAGGAGTATTGAGCTGGTGAAGGAGAGAGTAGGGCTTCTCTTACAAGTTCCACTTTTATAGTATTCAATTCTTGAGTGAAATCCTATCACTGCTAAATTTTACATACAAGTTGTAGGTCAGTTAGGCATTTGAACGAAACGTTTTTGTAACACTGAATTCGATGTGTAACTTTAGCGTAACTTCTCCAGATTGATATATATATAATGCTAATAGCTCTGGCTGATGAACTTATGTTAACACAACAAATAACAAAAAACGCAAGAAAAAACAACGGCATAGATTTGGTGATCACAAACAACAGCAACCTCATAGATAATGTAGAGATATCCCCAACTATAATATCGGATCAAAACATTACTGAAATAACATCCAATATAAAAGCAAGAAGAAAGGAAAGAACACGAACAACAGAAAGAAGCAAATTCGAAATTTTTAATTTTCACACCAAAGGTATAAACTGGGAAGATGTTGCATCCAGCATGGAAGTAATAGATTGGAATTCCATCTTCGTGAGATCATTGTGGAAGGAGCAAAGCTACAGGGCTCGATTATCGTAGCCATACCAATATTATCTTAAGGAAATGCCTAATTCTTAACGTAACTTAACTGAACCTAACCTAACTTACATTTCTTTAGGGTGAATTTCACACTTAAACACATGAAATGAATGAATGATGCAAACCACAAGGAAAAAGAAGAAATGTTTCCAAGTCCTTTCGTGTACTCAGCAGTACACCTCGTTGGGGAATGGAGAAGGCGAGTGACGAAAATATATACATAGGTAGAACGGAACAGAGAAATAAAGAGATTAGCACATGGTTAACAAGCAATGATTAAAAGCGAAAGACTTTTTAAGAAGATAGTGTTAATTTTATACATTCTATATTCTATTCCTACTACTACTAATGAGAAAAAATACCTTAGTTTAACTTTACTTGTTCTAATGCTAGCAGCAACAGAGATGAGTTTTACAGAAATTGCCGTCGCCATCCATCTCCTGGCTCATATTTGTGCCTGGAATCGTGCAAAATCTGTTCTTCGAGTCAACAAAATTTCCTTTATGCAATAAAATTGTGAAAATGTGTACAATTCTAAGTCTTCTCGCTCTTTCCGGCATCTAGTTAAGAAACTCTCCATCAACTTTACATGTCCTTCCTCACCACCCCTTTTCCAATCTGGCTCAGTTGCCATCTCTTCTCTTCACAAAGCTGAACTATTCGCTCGAACTTTTGCTTCCAACTCAACCCTGAACGACTCGAGTGCTCTTTCTCCGACATAATTATGTCTGAAACAACCACAATCGCCTCATTGTTCTTTACTGTGTTCAAGAACAAATTTATGCCTAAAGATACCTTTGCCGTGGCAAACTCTTTCGTCTTTGTCTTTCATCTGATACTATTCCTTCCTGCTGGAAGTTCGCTTTCATTCAACATGTCCCAAAGAAGGGCGATCACTCAACCCCCAACTATCTTCCATTAGCTTGATTTCTTGCCTTTGTAATGTTTTGATTCCATCCTTAATAGGAAAATTCTTAATCACCTCTCTTCTTACAGTCTTCTTCAGATCGTCAGTAGGGTTCTGCAAGGGAACTCTGCTGGCGATCTTTTGCATATCTCTCATAACTCTTGGTCATCCCTTTTTGGGAATTCGGTGAAACCTTTGTTATTGTGATATACATATCAAAAGCTTTTGATAGAGTCTGGCACAAATCTTTAATTTCGAAACTGCTATCATTTGGATTCAATCCTTCTATCTGTGCCTGCCCCTCTATTTTGCTTTCTGGACAATCTATAGATGCGGATGTAGATGGCCACTGTTTTTCTCCTGAAGCTAATAGCAGTGATGTTCCTCAGATTCTGTACTGTCACCCACTCTTTAACTTTTATCGATCAATGATCTATTAAGTCGCACACTCTGATCTATCCACTCCTATGACGATGATTCCACTCTTCACTTCAGAGTGAAGAGCTTTCAGGTAACAGAGCTCGAAAGAGGAAGAACTATCAAACCTCAAATAAGTAATTGGTTTTAATACATAACAATATGCAAGTTTAAAGTTAACTAAACATTATGTAAGCTTAAGTTTTAAACTGACTTAATATCAGTTTTGAAGAAAACTTATGCCTATGTTTAACTATGAACAGAGAAGTGCGTAAAACCTTGAAATCGTAGTATCCAAACCATGGGTCACTATATCATCTGGGCGCGGAAGACGGTCATCCATCTAACTACTGCTCAGATCCATTGTCGCTTAACTTCGCTGATCAACGGGTAGCGGAATTACAACATTGTCTACGACGTAGACCCGGAGAGATGAAAAAATACGTTGAAGGAAGGGTTCTAAAATTCTCTAAAAACAAAGATAAATGAAAATGGAATGTGGATTCATATACTTTATAAATAATTTCAAGAACAGATCAGGAACGTATAAATTGAATCAAATCATGATAAAATATCTTGTGTACTGTTGAATAAATGAGAGATCTTTTATTTATTTTTATTTTTCCTCAAGGGTTTGCATCATATATTTATTTCATGTATTTAGTTGCGAAATTCATCATATATATATATATATATATATATATATAATTTGATGTATTTTCGGGACGTGTTCCACAACTTCCAGCATCTTTGAGAGAAAGAGAGAGACAGAGTTACAAGAAAAAGAAGTACCTCAAAAGCAATGCTCCCCATACCGTGGAGTTGTTACTTAGCAGGGGGCGCCAAGGAAAAAGTCCTACACCTTCAAGTAATATGCAAGATTCATTCTATCCTTTACTTGAACTGATCCACAGAGGAATTGTTCACATCTTCTGAAGGCTGTGTGTTCTACGTGCCACAGATCTTATAGGTAATGTAGGCCCTGAATATGAGCCTTGGAATATTTTTTCTTTTTCCTTGTGGATATCAGTGCCATGAACGTTTTAAGTGTTTCTATATAGATGTACCTTTATTAGAGGATGGAAATGCTACTTTTTCATTATTTTATACAATATTCTTTAGGTAAGTTCCTAAAATATTTGTGTGTGATACAGAGAGGAGAGAGGGAGAGAGGAAGATATATATATATAAATATAATATATATATATATATATATATAGTTTATTTTTATTGCCTTACAACGCATTCTCATTTTTTTATGGTTGGAATATACATCGTGCAATCAACACTTAAGAAAATATCACAAGCTAATCACACAGGAATAAACTCCTGTATTATTAACCTGCGTGCGTAATCGGGAGTCGAACTCTGGATCTCAGTGTCTTCGCCCTGGTTTATAAGGAAACGGTGGTCTACATTGTCCCATATAAACGCTGTGTACAATTTAATTCATATGCAAGTAAAATAGGTTTTATATCTACGAACACGTAAATGATTAAGTTTATCAATTTGGTGGAAACGCAAACGTCAGCTAAGAGCGTAAGAATGAAAAGTTATATCCACGAGTCAACAGTTTTAAGCACCAAATTTTCTCTTTCATTAAAATTTAACCATTTATTTATTTCACGCACGCAAGCGTTTATAGAGAAGATAAGTATTTACAAAATTGAAAACAATAACTAGGATTCGAGAGAGACTCATCTGTGTAGCGAATGTTGCTACATAGCTCTGTATCCTGTCGACGGGAATAATAATGTTTAGGAGTGCAATTAAGACCATGGTGGTTTAAATTATTTGGTATTTATTATAATTAATATAAAAGAAAGTGAAAAACATTGCTATGCAAAATGGTGTAGAATGTAGGTCTAAGTTTTACTAAAATAGACATTTTTAATTATATATATATATCTGTACATATTTACATTTGACATATACTCGGAGAATGTGAAAATTTATTCGAGAGGGACAAATGAACTTTCACTGGATCGCTTAAAATAAAGGATGTGGCATGGAAAATTATCTAAACGGGAGATAAAAATTTAAAAATATTTCTTTTTCTCCTACACTTATTTATCGTAAGGCTCATACAAAGGTATGAGAAGTGCAAAGCGGTGTGTTATATCTTTCTTTCCAGGTTTTGGGGTGACCGCAATAAGGAAAATGCGTTTAAATGTGAGATTAATAGCGGTAAGGTGACATTTCGAAATAGATGATGTACAAAATGTGTGACATCTCTCGTATCGCGTCGGTACGTTCTTACAAAGATGTAGGTTTCACTGAATATAAATTTTAATGATAATTATGTGATTTTCGTTTTTTCTTTGTGGATTTTATTTCTGTGAGGGGAAACAAATTTTTAATTTAAGGGATTTTAATGTTTAAGATGATGGGTGCTGATGGATCGTTGATCATGTTAAACTATAGGCCTATGTGGAATGATGCATTTGGCGCATTTTCCTCACGATTACGAGTATTATAAGAAGCCTACGTTTTTAAAATGTGCTTGTAACAATGTGATGAATTAGGAATCAGTTTCTCAAGCCTCGTGTTTATTCGAGAAGTAGAACACTATATATATATATATATATATATATATATATATGTATATATTAAGATGAATTTGAGTCCATATTTTTGTATTTATTCTGCGTGAAATTATGTGATGTCTTTACAACGAAAAGAAGTGTTATTGTTAGAGTTTATTTCTTGCGGATATAGGTTTAAATGTATTGCTTAAAACATCAGATGAGATATTTAAAATAGGGTATTTTTTCTTTTTAAATCATCAAAGACGTTACGCCTAAAATGCGTGAACTAATGCCATAGATTTAGTAGGCCTGAGAGAGGTCCTCATTCCTGACAGTGTGTGTGTGTGTGTGTGTGTGTGTGTACCGTCCTTAGTTCGTAATTTATCGAGAATTAATTTTATCTGGAAACATGAATTTTCGTATCTTAGAATAAAAAGAGAATAAAAAAATTAATTAACACTTTGTTTTTCCCCATAACAATAATAATGATAATAATAACCACCGGAATCTCTGTCGGGTTCTTATAATTTTCGTACAAATATTTCGTTGAGTGAGGAATCAATAGGTATGATTGTAATTACGGAGGAAGCCATGGATCAATTTGAAAATTTCACCTCACCGTCCTTCCTGAGGGTCCCCCGAAAACCCTGCCCTGTT
Organism: Bathynomus jamesi; assembly: GCA_023014485.1. NCBI lineage: Eukaryota > Metazoa > Arthropoda > Malacostraca > Isopoda > Cirolanidae > Bathynomus > Bathynomus jamesi. The sequence continues at coordinate 1,577,295 of JAJOZX010000100.1, forward strand.
GCGCGCTTGCTAATCTGATGATGATATACCATGGTTCGGTGGTTAGCATCGCTGACTATGAATCGATCGGTTCCGGGTTCGAGACCCTGCGAAGGCAGCCGGCGCTCGCCAAACGTTCATCCTACCGCACAATTGGTTAGTAGATGAATGGGTACCCTGGGTAACATAGTGGTTAAGAAGATTTTAAAAGTTTTGCTTATGCCATAGAAGTCGGGGTTACTGTAAAGTTCTCAATATCATTATAATGTATAATTTAAAGAGTCTAGTGTGTTTCTTGTGGGCCTCGTTTTGCGTCTAAATAATTTCTTAAACTGATTAAAAATGTATAGTGAGTTAATGAAACAGTTTACAATATAAAGAATCCTTCATAATTCTTTTATTATCAATGTTGGTATTCGTTTAAATACTTAGTTCTATTACCGAGCAAAATGTGTAAAACGTTTTGCCTGTCTTTTGTGGGCAGTTTAGAGCTTTCGCTGTTAACTAAAATGTTTAGACACAGAGTAATGATAAAACTAGATTATCATAATTTACTTACTATTTATTATTATTATAATCTAAATTTGTAAAAAGTTTAAAAATTACTAATTGGAATTCAGAAAATTTAATAGGGATAATTGATGTGGAACATTAAAATTTAAAAACTTCTGTACAAGTAATAAGTTTCGAATGAATGTTTGCTTGCATGCACTCGTGCTTCTGTATTGAGTATTTTAGGAGTTTTGCTTTATATTTGTAACTGGATTATTTTATCTCTGTTCTTTGTTGAAGTTATAATTCCTATCGACGGATTTATAAATCATTTTCTTGTGAAGGGTAAACCTGCATTGTGAATTATTACCTACTGTATAGTTCAAGCAGCGTGCGAGTTATGCATCGTAAAAAGAGTTCCGTAAAAGAACTTGTGCTAGCGTGAGAGATTTATTGTTATAAAGATAACATGGGAACCATTCCGAGTTTTTGAAGTCGTTTTCTTCAGCGGTTACAACAATAAAAAGTAGAAAAATTGGTTGGTAGATAAATGGGCACCTTAGTTCTTCGGTAAGAATAAACCTTCGATTGGAAAGGAATGTTTATAAATTTGCATTAATAATGATGTGGTTAACGACGATTTCTTTGTGCGTGCTTTTGATTAAATTCGTTTAAAGGTAACTTGCTAAATAGTTGTAAAGTGGTTACAAAATAGTATTGAATGATATGAAGGCCAATTATATAGAGTATAGGTCTCCCTATAACTTGAGAGGTGAAATAATATTAAGCCGTGTTTACTGCGTAGTGCTAAGCAATAATGCTGTGACTAGGCTCGATTACGAGTGAGTTTAGTATTTTGCGCAGTAGAACAAAGCGAATGTATTTATTTTCAATATATTTAATATAATTGTGTATATATATTTCTCCTGTATCGATGTTTATACTTTTTTTATTATTCCATCGTATGTATAGGAGTGTATATTTATTTTCTATATATTTACAATAAATCTTCTGAATAAACAGAATGATGTAATGGTGTTTTATTTATTTCGGTTTAAATGTATTTATTTTATTGTAAATATTGGTTTTTTTTTAAATAAATAGTTCTCTTTCTGTATAACTTTAAGGAGAAAATCGCTCTTGCTTTTAATAAATAAAAACATTATTTGGCAACTCTTGTGAATTAAGATAAATGGTGGTATCTGCCAACTCTCCTCATATAAATAAAAATTAAAATAAATGGTGATATCTGGTAATCCCTTCATATAAATAAAAACATTATTTGGCAACTCATGTAAATAAAATAAATGGTAGTATCTAGCAACTCACCCTAATAAGGTACATCTGAATATAATTAAAATAAGTGGTGGTATCTGATAATCCCTTCATATAAATAAAAACATTATTTGGCAACTCAGGTAAATAAAATAAATGGTAATATCTAGCAACTCACCCTAATAATGTATACCTGAACAATTAAAATAAATGGTGGTATCTGGTTACCCCTTCCTTATATATAAAGAAGTGATATCTGGCAACTGACGTTCCTCTATATAACACTTGCTTGGCCCCTGGACGCTCATAATGCGTCGGACTCCGGTGGAATAAAGAACTCTCTCTCCTTCCTCCTTAGTTTAATGCTTAGATTAGTTTTCTCTTTGTCGGGGTGAGGACATCCCACCTTCTCCCCCAAAGACCTCCTCCGTCTCCTTTCTCTTCCTCTCTTAGGTTAAGGCTACCCCTTTGGTGGGAGGTCATCCTCCCTTCTCCCCCCGAAGCTCCCTCCCCTCTCCCCCCGAAGCTCCCTCCCCTCTCCCCCTTGGCAGCATTGAGTTATTGCATTACCCTACCTCCCTTTGCAACATTGATATTGCATAACCCCTTTGCAACATTTTGCAACATTGATCGTTATCTCATTGCACCATTCCTGCACTCTCCCTTTTTGCGCCCAAACTACTTAGTGGATGTAGTGACAAAAATATATCAGATTGTCCATAATCACTTTGGTGAGATTTTCTGACATGGGTGTGTAATGAATGAGATGTATCATAACGTCATAACTCTTTTCGTACTATTTGTCAAAGCGTTTCATAGCATTAACTAATTTATTTAAAGTATACAAAATAAATAAACACTTACAAATAAATAAACATTTAAAAATAATAATAATAATAAAAAGTAAATAAAAAGTTTTAAAAAATATATTGACGAATAAAAATATGTACACTGGTTAATTACGGTCCTTGGAATCCGAGTGGGACAGTATCGTAGGTATCAGGTACTCGTATTTGGTATTTCTTTCGATACGTATTTCGACATACCTTCTTTCCTCTAAGTTCTTTCAGACCCCCCAAGTTTTTGAGCACGGATATTATGCTCTCCCACAACCAGGTGAGGAGACACGGCATCTTCATCAGCATCATCCCCCTAATGGATCCCCCAGGCACACCAAACCATTAAGGGATTCAAAGTTCACGAGCTCCTGTTTTGCGGGGTTTAAAGTAATCCCTTTTGCCTTCACAATATATTTGAAATCGTTCCCAACCTTCATACGTACACTGTAAGTTTTTGGCTTGAATGACACAAGCTAGACCGCGTTGACGTTATTCCCATACTCATCCATGATCTCATTAAAGAGCTCAGCGAGGAACTCGCCTGAATAGAATGCAACCTAACCTAATCTCTGTAAACTTAATATATATAAATGTAATATTAATAATAATAATAATAATAATCTTTATTATGAAAGAACACATTACATAAGATATACATTACATCCATACTGGTTTACACAATGTTGGAATAACGTTTAATTTTTGTAGTTTACTGTAATTACAGTATTCTTATCTGAATATGCCGTTGGGAAGCAAGACAGCTTTCCAGGCGAAAGTCTTTGAGATTCATCTCTATTTTTACAAAGGAAAATGTCACATATAAATAGAATTTGTGGAAAATAAAATAATGTTACATTTAGTTAGCTCTGTTATTACACATGAAAATTGAAATAATCTTTTGAATAATAGGAAATGGTAATAGAAGAAATAATAGAAAAGAAAAATGGTGACCAATACAAATCATGATAGAATCTTAAACTTACAAAGATACAGATGAGTGAGGCATATTATAACTATGACGTGATATATTGGAAATTTTAACTTCTAATTTATATGGTTTATGATTGCACCCATTTAAGATTGTGAATTTTGCATATATACAGTAATAGGTGATTTTCATTTTTTAGTAATATTTGCAAATTCAATATATATAATTTAGGGTGTCTCTTATTTTCGAAGTGTTGATTTTTTTAGGTTGCGCCCCCTCAACCAGTTCCATTGGTTGAAAAAACATCACATATAAAATTGTTTTGGATTGAACAATTTTTAGAGGTCGCCCCCGCTTATTAAAGTTCATAAAATATAGCTATTATTTATGCAATTAATATTTGAAATTACTAGCAGTTGTCAAGTATACTAAACATATGTTTTAATTAATTAATCATCATATTTATGATGAATTCAATTAAATGAATATATTAGAGATAATTGTCAAGTTTGTAGCTGAAAATATTGCTTGATAAGACAAGATCAACCTGTTTAAACATGTTTCATCAAGAATGCTCTAGATTATGTTGCAATTGTTTATTTGTCATCATTCAGTGTTCTGCTGTCATAAGTAAAAGGTGTGTAACTGTGTATCACTATACTTCTTTTTTGCTATTATCAGATAATAAACTGTTATTTATATTTTTCACAATTATTTATACTGATTTTGTTATTAGTGTTGAAAAAAATTTAATGAATTTAATGAAAAAATTAGAATTTATGCTCTTATACACATATTATGAAGTTTTAAACAATTTGCTATTTGTCACAAAGAATTTAATTTAGTTCAATGGAAATTTTACCTGACATGTGTTTCATGATCTGTTTCTATCAGTGGCGTCACTAGAGGGGTGCGGGGGTTTTTTGTGCAGTTTGAGCAGAAATTTATTATTTTTATAAAAATATCCCTGTAGTTAGTTATAACAACAAAAACAGATCCCAGGCACCTATGCTACGGGATGACTATCAAGAACTTTTGGATCTGTCCATCATCTTTCTTGGAGGTGTCCCCAATAAAGGCATCAAGTTTCGTGCACCAGGTGCCATGCATCGAGCTCGCTGGATGTCCAAAGCGCTCTATTCTATCAAGATGTGGCTTTTTCGAAACCAGTTCAAGATGACTAAGACTGAAGAACGAGGAATTCGAGATTTTTCCCTTTTTTCTGTTCTCATCTATATGAGGCTTGGACAACATCCTCACTCCCTATTGAAACCCCATTTAATGACTGGCTCCTTATGAGGTCATTGATTAATTATCCTAACAAAAAGATTTCTGATGCAACTAAAAAAAAGCTCTCTAACCACTTATGGTACCTGTCTGAAGAAGCAGTTGGTCTTGCTTTCTTTGATGAGCGAATTACTACAGATGTAAAGAAACGCATGGTAAAGGCATTAGAAGATGAGTCCACTGATAGACCACCCAAGCGTCCTCGGATTCCTGAATTGACCTTTTGCTCTGGTGAAGGACTACACCAACTTGTTACAAGAAATACTAGAGAATTCTTTACTAAGCTGAATTTGCCAGAAGGATTTCTGAACAAGGCACCCAGCACTTGGACATCCAACTGTGAATATTTAAGGGCCAGAGCTATTGTTGCAGCTCTATCTGTTGTAAATGACCGGGCAGAACGTGCAGTAGCTTTAGTTCAAGAGCTGAAAAGAAATTGACAGTGGGGGAAGAGCAGCTCCAGTTCCTGCTCAAATTGTTGCAAAACACCGCCAGAGTCACCCAGTCCATCAAAAACTGTTCTTCTCAAAAAATAACCATCAATGAGGTCGCACCTTAAAATACACCATATTGTATAATCATTGTATATTAAATAAATGTTGTATAAGGAAATAATGCTAATTAAAGTAATTAAAGTATGTAAATAGCACTGGCATTTGAATTTATCTCTATATAATAAACTAATGGTTTTTTTTTTGTAGCAATGCTTCATTGCTGATTGTACTGTATATAAAAAAAGAGCCAGGAAGGATTTGGATAGGAGAAAAAGGATTGGCATAAAGAAGGATGAGGACCAAAGGATGGATTATAACAACATCAAGGATAGGTTAGAAAAGGATCAATGATAAATAAAAAGGCCTATACTTATAAAAACGAATCAAACTAAAAAAAGAAGGAAGGAATTATGTGTATAATGAGCATAATCATATGTCAGGAGCTATTATGGCCATGGTCACCATTTTTATTAGCCGGGGGCGACCCCTAAATATGAGCCAATTTGTGTCAAACTTTCAAGTTTAGTTTTTATGCTAAATGGAACTATTTTAGGGGGCGCAGATAAAATAATTCAACATTTCAATTTTGACTACCCAATAAGAGACACCCTAATATATTATAAATTATATATATATATATATATATATATATATATATATATATATATATACAGTATATACTCGTATGCATATATACACACATACATTAGTAGGAGTTTATAAAGTGTTTCTTTAGTGAGTAGCGAAACGATTTAGTGATGGTGCTTGTCTGTTTATGGGTATAGTGTTCCAGATATCTGCCCCTTTGAAGGAGAGAACATTTCCTGAAATTTGAATGGAATAATTTGGTTTACGTATGAAATCAGTGGGAAGCCTTGTATTATGATTATGGTTGATCTGATGGGGATAATCGCCCTGTGAATGGGCGAACTATAGTGTCTATTATTAGCAACTTTGGGCATACTGATACCGACCGTAATTTTATACAGGTTATTTAGTTTTAGAATATTTAAATTTCTGAACATTGGATATGTATGGGATCGTCTGTCATCATGTCTGAGAAATTACTTCAAGTGGATACAGTATACAATTCTTTGTACTAACCCATGTTGTGATTCCATATTGCAGGTGTGGATGGCAATTTTGGGGAATCGGTTTTTTGAGTTTAAACATTATGTACAGAAATTTAGATATTTTAGATATATGTTGTGTGTGGCTTTTGAAATTTAATTTTTCATCAAACTTGATGCCAAGAACTTTAACTTCATTTGCTTTTGCAAGAAGAGTGCTTCCAATTATTAATGGTATGTGCACGATTACAGTTGTTTTAGTTACGATCATATATGATGATTTTGTCAAGTTTAGTAAAAACTTATTTGCACACATCCATTTATATGCAGTGGTTCTGAACCGATGTGCCGTGAAGCCTTCTGAGGTGTGCCGCAAAAAAGTGACGGTAATTATATTTCTAATGGTATTTTGATGTGAAAATTTAGTCTCGGCTAAATATTTAGTCTCAAAACAAAGTCTCATCCAGAACAAACTAAGTTTCGGTCTAAATTTCCAAGTAGTCCCATTTTGAATAACCAAAGAAAACGTTTCAACCACCAAAAAAAAAAACATTTCTGGGGAAATTTAATAAACTGCAAAAATAATTTTGATTATTATTTTACAGAAAATGATGCTGATGAAATAATAATAATAATAATAAACAATTAAATATTTATGAAAAATATAATTTTCGTATTGTAATTAAAGGTATTTCTGTGTTTATATATATAATGTTAAAGTAATTTTTGAAGGATTTAAAAGATAATTCTTAAAGCCCGGTGGATGTCACGTGATTTCATGAGAACGTCCGAAAACGTTCGTAAATCTAGTTGCCAGTTACCTAGTAAACTGCATAAAAACAGAATAGTAATTTTCTATTACGGATTATTTTGTATAACTCCCCAACTCTTAGGTCTATAATTACTTTTTAGGATATAATTATAATCGGTACTTGTAGGTTTTCTCCCCCCACCATTTTGACAGAATATTTTTGTTAAAACTAACGAAAATATCACGACTTAACCTAACAATTATCAAGGGCGTACAGTGATCTATTATTAATTATAACATTGTTTGTTTCTGGAAGAGTATTAATATTACTAATAGATCAACTGTACGCCCTTGATAATTGGTTAGGTTAAGTCGTGATATTTTCGTTAGTTTAACGAAAATATTCTGTCAAAATTGGTGGGGGAGGAGATAACCTACAAGTACCTTATAATCATTATTATATATATATATATATATATCGTACATATATTTATAATTATTTATTATTATATATAGATGTATGGCGCCTTAAGTTGACAGTACTGTGGGCTGTGGTTCTCAGTCTGCTTTCTTCCTATTTTGTGACAAAGTGGTTTTGCAGGCTATTCTAAATCTCTTCAATGATAATTGCAGCACCCTCGAAATGGTTAAATTTATTATAAGAAAACGCAGCAACGATGGTTGTGAAAACAATGATAACGAAAATATCGCTCTGAAAAACACCTAGATAAATAAACAGAAGATTTCCAAAACTGTTCATCGTCATTATGATGAGAGTTATTTGAGTTTCGGTTTTTCTTGGTATGAAAGTGAAAATTGTCCTCTCCCATCATGTGTCGTGTGTGGTGAAAAACTGGCGAATGAAAGTATGGTTCCTAGCAAATTATGATAAAAAGACATTTCACATCTAAATATCCAAATGATCAGGGAAAAGACGAACTATTTCAAAAGATTATTATGCCAGCAATCAAAACAAGTCACTAATTTTGAAAAAATCAAAAATTGTCTGATAAAGCTCAAATAGCTTCTTACGAAATCTCAGAAGCTATTGCGCAAGAAATGAAGCCACATACTATAGCGGAGTCACTTATTATACCTGTGTGCCATAAAATTGTTAAGAGAATGTTTGGTAGCGAAGCAGAAAAAGAAATTATGATGATTCCTGTTTCTAATGATACTGTTCATAGCAGGATAAAAGATTTATCAGCTGACATAGAAGAAAACCTATGTAATAAACTTCAAAATTCAGATTTTGCTTTGCAAGTTGACAAATCAACTGATATTAGTGGCAGAACACACCTTTTGGCATTTATTCGTTTTATTGACGAAAATAATATAGTTAATCAATTCTTTTGTTGCAAGAAACTTCCAGAACCACAAGAAGTTGAGACATCTTTGATACTTTGACTGGCTATTTAGCAAAATGGAAATTGTCCTGGAAGTCAATGTGTTGGTATTTGTACGGATGGGGCTCCATCCATGATCGGGATCAATCAAAGGATTCACTACACTTGTAAAAAACGAAAATCCAAATGCCATATTCATTCATTGCTTTTTACATAGGGAAGTACTTGTTTCAAAGACATTAGGAATTGAGTTTAAAAATGTATACAGTAGATCAAGTTGTCGAAATGGTTAATTTCGTGAAAATGTTTGTTTTTCATTTCTCCAAAAAAAGAGTTATTTTTGAAATCAGTGACCAAAACTACATTAGTATACCGATTTTCATTAAAATTCGCTGCTCGCCCACAAACGGAAAGATCCAAATGAGTATATATTATAGGGTTAGCCTTTCTACTTGTTTTAATGGTCTAATATTTCAATTTGCTGCCTCTCAATTATAGTTTTCATCATATATTTTGTAACTATTGTATGTTTCCCGGTTTCAGTACTGAAGATGGTGAGAGCTTTGTCAAAAATAAAATGTTTGTTGAAGGCTTTCTCTTGCTTTTCCTATATATATATATAATATATATATATATATATATATATCAGGCATACATAGGTTAGGTTAGGTTAGGTTCCACTCTATTCAGGATAATAATGAGGTAGGCTGCTTTTATTTTTCAAATGAGACGGGGCGTTGTTGTCTATTAATCGAGATTAGTTTAGGTTACCCTCTATTAAATCCTCAATTTTTTGGGGACCCGTACTGCTTGGTCACCCCTACAATCCCTTGGCTATGGCCCGACACCGTCCATTAATAATGATAATAATAATCGAGGTTCGTTATGATGATGATAATGATGAGCACTATTGGCTGGTTATAAATCCCAAGACTTTGAGATTAATAAAGTAGCGCTTCAACACGAACTTATTGTGGCAGTGTTAAATCATGTATAATTGCAATTAACATCGCTTCACTGCATCAAAGGACTTCTGAAATTAGCTCCTTTACATATGGTTGAATAGTATAGTCATTAACGTTAGTGAAAATTACTCGGTGCATCTCTTTTAAATTGTATTTTCATTATTTGTGTAATGGTTGTTTTCCTTATAGTTTAATTGTTTATACTGTACACGTAATAGGTCGCCAAGAATTTACAAAGGAATACAAAGGACACCAAACGGCAACAGACCAGCTGGTCTCTACGAGCTTCAATTTAAGAAGGAAGATTAAAAGATATAAGAAAATTTGGAGCAAATGTAGTTTACGTCCCCCTGTGGTGCCTAGTGTAGTTTACGTTCTCCTACATTATCCTAGTGTAGTTTACGTTCCCATACATTATCCTAGTGTAGTTTGCGTTCCCCAACTTTGTCCGCGTATACCTAATGAAATAAAACTTTAAAACTAACGAAAATATTACGACTTAACCTAACCAATCGTCAATTATATATATATATATATATAAATATAATGATTGGTTAGGTTAAGTCTTAATAGCTTCGCAAGTTGTAACCTTTTATTTGATGGATTCATTTAAAAAATGTCGGTACTTTTGCATTATCCTCCCAACACTAATTTTTTTTTATAACGGCTAACGCCTGCGGCGGGCTGTTTTTACCGTAACCTAACTAACCTAACCTAACCTAACCTAATACTAACACTAATTTTTTTTATAATAGAAGGAAAATAAAGTACCATAACCAAAACCAAACCAACATTATATAAAAAAATTAGTGTTGGGAGGATAATGCAAAAGAACCAAAATGTCTCCTAAAGATCCTAGTGTAGTTTCCTTTCCCCAACTTTGACCTAGTGTAGTTTGTGTTTCGTTTTGCGACAGTGGGACGTAAACTACACTTGCTCCGAAAATTTAAAGACAAGTGAAAGTTTTAAAGTAAAGCAAAGAGGTTGAAAGAAAGGAAAGAAATTTAAAGATAACGTGAATTTCTTTCCTTCCTTTCAACCTCTCTTCTTTGATGCATTAAGCGTTATTGTGCGCTCTGCTTTCTTTCTCGTTAAATTTAATAATGTAAGTATGTTTATATGTTTGATAATGTATGTATGTTTGTAGAGGAGATTGTAGACACCAATCGACCAGGGATGTATGCCAAGGGGCTACGTTAGGCAGGAGACAGGGAGTGCTGGAATTCCGTTTCTCCTGTCACTGTCCCCTTTAGCTGATCATTTTCCGTGTCTCATCTACTCTGTGATCAGTCCAGCATGCTCTCAAACACACACATCTCCCTCTATTCTTCACTACGCATACATGCATTTTACACACTCCACAATATTTTCAAAATTTATATATTAAAAATGGGATCATGGGCCTCGGATACCTTAATTTCGGTGAGGGGGGGCGGCAATTTTGCTGGCGCTCGCCCTTGGTCCCTCTTTCCTGTATAAAAAATGAAATATAAATATGATTCAAAATATAATAAAAAACGAGATCACCGAGTAAAGAAGCATCCCTTTAAAAAGACCTTTGCATTTTTAATAACTAACATTATAACACTAAACACAAAATTTAAAATAAGCAAATGCATAAAAGCTCTATCAGAAAAATAAATGCTGTATAATAATTTTTTTTATATATAAATCCTAACATATGCTGTCTATGAACATGGGAAAATTATTCAAAAGTTATAAAATTTGTTTAAAATAAAAATATTAAAGCAAAAAATAAAATATGAAATAAATAATAAAAGCCCAATAAAGTGTAATATGTCATGATACATTAATAATATGGAAAAAATTAAGCGAGTTATTTCGTACAAAATTTGTCAGGTGGCATTTGGCAAGATCATTCCAATCTGCAAGACGCTTAAAAGAAAATAATCTTGTCTTACAGTAATGGTTGGTGAGCAAAACGTACAGTTGCCCGTATATGTTGTAATGTTCCTCGCCTCACAGGCGACTCTGTACATGTGGAAACGCCGCAGTGATAGTCAAGGTACCCAACTCGGGGAAGGTGGGGTGGAGGTGGGATAACCGAGTTCAATACCATATAACACAGACATATATATGGAGCAAGTGTAGTTTACGTACCCCTGTCGTACCTACTGTAGTTTATGTTCCCCTATTTACGTTTCCCTACATTATCCTAGTGTAGTTTGTGTTCCCTAACTTTGTCCGTGTATACCTAATCAAATAAAATGTTAAAACTAACGAAAATATTACGACTTAAGGTAACCAATCGTCACTATATATATATATATATATATATATATATATATATATATATATATATATATATAAATTAACGATTGGTTAGGTTAAGTCGTGATATTTTCGTTAGTTTTAACGTTCTATTTGATGGATTCACTTAAAAAATGTCTCCTAAAGATCCTATTGTAGTTTACGTTCCCCAACTTTGACCTAGTGTAGTTTGTGTCCCTTTCTGCGTCAGGGCGATGTAAACTACACTCGCTTCATATATATTTAAAGGACAATTGAAGTGACATACAGGTAATTATAATGTAATGTTTGTGTTTATAAAGATAAACAATTAATATGATCGTGAACTGCGTTGAACTCCATGTAGTTTATTAGTCTTACGCAGTAATAAGGTTCCATTATGATTACTGCAAATTTATATGCAGAGCCCATATTTAGACTTCTTGAGGCTCGAGGCGCAAAGGCAGACTGAGGCCCTTTAGGCTTTAGCCATGAAAGAAAATTGTAAAAAAAAAATAGAAGCAACCGATTTATAACTTATTTCACACCACACAAGTTTCATAAAAATAGTAAATTACCAAAATTGAAAAATTACTCTAAACGAGTAATACATATATAACTGCCAGTGCCAGTGACGCTTCTCAGTTTTGTGCTCCGTCTTACTATCAAATTAACAGGGTTTAAAGTCAGTGAATCGGTATGTTACCTATACAGTAAAATTTGTAAATGTGCCAAGATTACCCAGTTACAATCTTATTAGATGGTCCACAATACTTAATTAATAATAATACATATAATATATCCTCAAAATTTTCTAACGACATCCGGCACTACCTTCTTGGACCTATGAGGAGGGAGGTAAACAGTGACCTTGAAATAGCGGGCATACGAACGAACGAGCGGGTGAGCCCTTTGAAAAATTACGAACGAATGAACAAACTAAACGAATGAACGAGTGAATTTTAACTACATAAACGGTTCAAAATATTTTCAAAAGGCCAGGGAAAGGCTCTGAAATCTTAAATGAAAGACCAAGCAAATAAATAGGTTTTATTACTTTAGATATAGTTACGAACTTACACGCTTACATGATTTAAAGGGACAAGGAGTGGGCACTTCTTTTAGCATTCCCATCCCGTTCCCCTCTCCCGCCCTACCCCCATCATATACACAGCGAATTTTCCGTTTAATAGTAAAAGTTTTGACGGTGATCGCGGGAAACGTATGTTTCATTACGGTATAATCGTAGAGTGATTCCGCGTGTATACTTTTTGTGTCATAGAAATAGTTACATAATGTGAAAAGATGCCTGAACATCGAACCGTTGGTATCCCGAGCATGATTTAAAGGGACGAAAAAGTGGGACCCCTTTCTGCGTTCCCCCCCATCTCCACCCCCAACCAGCCCCCACCAGCTACGCTCCCCCACAAGCCGTTACAGATACAATGGAGTCGTCTGCTGTAAATCTTGTAGAAAATCCTCTGTTATGTTTTATATTCGACAAAGTAGATTATATTAGGTCAGTCCTTCTTGTATCTGTCTGTCATGATTTTCATGATTCAGAAGAAATAGAACATGCGAGGGTACAATTAAACACCCTGTTCGGTGCTTCCCTCCCAACTCGTAGAGGTAATTCTAAAAACGAGAATACCCTGAAAGACATTATAAATAAAGTGTCGACCCTCCGGGATAATGAGAATAATATTACCTTTTACGTTACTAACTTCCATAGAATACCAGTAATCTCTATGGGTGACGTAAACGTCTCGGTGCTCCTCAAACAGTATATTGAGGTACAAAAGTCGATAGTTGAACTGAAATACCAACACGTGGTGTCAAATCAGAAAAACGCGATTTCGATAGAACAGTTCCGGTCAGAGTTAGAGGCGTTGAAAGAGACACTCCTCCCAAAGCCCAGTTACTCGGAAGTAGTTCAGCAAGCCAGATCTCCAAGAAGTGCGTCGGGCAGCGAGGGAAACGAAATCCCCGCCTCCAACTCCCCCCTGAAGGTGGAGTGGAAACGCAGCATGCAGGGGTAGAGGTCAACCCCACTCCCGTTCAGAAAAGGACCCCTGCTCCCGATCTCACAATGAGGAACAGGGACGGTCCAATGCCGAGAGTGGAGGCATCATTGCCCTCTTCCCTGCCTCCCACTGCAGATGAGAGCTGTTCGATTACGCCTCGCTCGGTGCGCAGTTCCTCCCCCTCCCACCGAAGAAGGAGAGGCACGCGCGGCCGTCAGGGTACAAACACCGCTAACAGACCCTCACCAAGCCACAGAGTAAGGGAGGGGCCTCCTATCCCCCAAAGGTTGTGCCACCCATCCCCCAGGCAGGCGAACCCTGCCTCAGGGAGATCGAGGGAGCAGGACGGGTGGGTAACTGTTAATAGGCGCCCGTCCCAAAGGTCTCCTCAACCGGTCTCCGCGGCGAGGCCACCGATGGAGAATCTCACCCTATTTGTGTCGCGAATTCAGCTCTTGAACGAGGCAAGCGATATTCGACACATGATAGAAGAAATCATTGGTGAACACAGTATGACTTACTTACTTGACTTAACTCCCGTCCGAAGTTCTCCGAGTTTGGTCCCACATTCGATGTCTCCATCCTCACCACGTCCCTCTGTCCGACGCCATGTGAGTCAGCTGCTGCACGGTCCGCTCCTCGTTTGCTCTGCGGAAACGTCTAAGCCACGTTTCCCTCGGTCGGGTGCTCTCAACTCGTCCATGCAGCACCATCTTCGGCCATCTCTCCCGGTCCATCTTTTGTACATGCCCAAACCACCTCCTCTGTGCATCTCTTACCCGGTCTAATATCGAGTCTCTGACATTATTCATTTCTCTCACTCTTTCGTTGGTTACCCTGTCCTCCCACCGCACATTACATATCCTTCTTAAACATTTCATTTCAAATGCCAGCAGTTTCTTTTCCTTTGTCTTCTTCAACGTCCAACACTCTGCACCGTATAATACCGTAGGAATGACTATTGCTCTTAATAGTCTGATTTTCAGACTTAATGAGATGTTCCTGTCTTTGCAGATTTTGTTTAGTCTTTCATATGATCTTCGTCCCAATGACATTCTCTCTTGAACTGTCCTCTCTGTGCCTCCGTATGTAGTAAAGTGTACTCCCAAGTACTTAAACTCATCCAACTGTTCTAATTTTTCTCCGCCCAGCCGTATGTCTAAAACTTCTCTCAGGCGTCCAATCTTCATACATTTTGTCTTCTCTCTGTTAACCACTAGCTTGTATTTGGCACATTGTTCTTTGTCAATGAGACCATTCTCTGGAGGTCTTTCGATTCTGCTAGTAGAACTATATCATCCGCATACCTCAAGTTTGTTATTTCCACCCCACCGATCTTAACACCTGTATGGCAATTTTCAACAGCCATCGCCATTACCCATTCTATAAACATGTTGAAGAGGTGGGGGGACATCGGGCACCCTTGTATCACTCCGCCCGTTGTTCTGAATGCTCCGTTAAGATCTGGTCTTTCCTTACTCTTGCTGTTGTGTGTTCGTATAAACTGTTGATCGTGTCAATTATGCTTTGTTCTATTCCCCAACATTCCAGCACTTTCATCATACCTTTTCTCCATACCGAATCGAAAGCCTGCTTAAAATCAATAAACACACAACACATCTCTTCCTTTTTCCCACATCTTCTCGATAATCTGCGAGAAAGTGAATATATGGTCAAGTGTGCCTCTACCTGCTCTGAAACCTGCCTGTTCTTCCGAGATCACTTCATCTTCTCTTCTCTTTATCCTATCTTGAATTATCTTGGCGAGAACTTTATAAGAGTGCGATAGTAAGCTGATGGGTCGATAATTCTCGCATCTCTTGGCATCTCCCTTCTTCTATATGGGTAATATAATGGCCTCACTCCAGTCACTCGGCACCCTTCCTCCCTCCAACACCACCTGACAAAGACCACGCATAGTATAGTGATAGTTAATAAACTAAACACGAAATCTCCGTATTATAACTCTTTTAAAGTAATAATTAAAGGTGTAAATGCGCATTTCAACCCGTATAATATGAGTCAATGGCCAGGCGGTATTATTGTTAAGGAGTTTATTCACTTTTCCAGATTTGATAACAGGCAAAATAATAATATAACAATAATAATAATAATAGGCGCCCTAAAGGTAATGCCTGAAAGTTGTACTGTGTATAATAATAATCTTACTAATAATAATAATAATCTTACTAATAATAAATTCTCTATCAGTCATGGCGGATAACGTGTTGAAAATAGTCTCATATAATGTAAGGTCAGTGAGGAATTCAACTGTAGATGTTCATAAAATCTGCGATAGTGCAGATTTGATACTCCTGCAGGAGCACTGGCTACCTAAGCAAGAGCTAAAATTCCTCTCTACCATCCATGATGACTTTATGTACCATGCGTCATCAGCAGTAGACTTGTCAGATGAATTAATGTACGGTAGGCCTTTTGGTGGTGTTGCTTTCTTATTAAGGAAAAATTTGTCAAAACATATAAGATTTTTAACAAGCGATAATGTAAGGTTGTTAGGCATTGAATTACAAGTGAACAATGATTGCATATTAATTGTAAACTGCCATTTACCATACAACAACGGTAGTAATCAAGATGAATACATTGATTTGGTGTACAAAATTAAGTCATTAACAGATAACCCCAAATATTCTCACTGTATAATAATGGGGGACTTTAACGCACATGTGAACTCCGAATTCTTTGTAGAATTGGGTAACATGTGCGAGTCGGCCAATTTAAGTATAAGTGATGTAGATGTATTAGGGGTAGCCAGTGGTAATTTTACATACGTTAGCGATATGAGTGGTACCACCAGGTGGATTGATCATTGTCTCACTAGTAATAATCTAAAGGATCGAATTGTTAGAGTTTATATTTTGAATGATTTCCTTCTTTCTGATCATAGACCATTAGAAATATTAATTAACGTTACCAATTTATGCGCAACATGACTTAACAAGAACTCAATAGGTAAGAATAATCGCGTCGATTGGTCCAATGTTAATATGCAGCAGAGAATAGAATACAAAGACAGAACATGTCACCTCTTTAATAATTTAGAAATTTTGCACCTTGCCTGTAATAATCCTTGCTCAAATGATTCTCACTGTAAACTCATAGATAGGTATTATAGTAAGATAATATCTCTGTTAAGTGAAGCAGGAAGCCCCATGATTAAATCTTACAACTATCATACTAAGGTTATTCCTGGATGGAATGATTTTATTGCCCCCCTGAAGAGGGAATCGAAAGACGCCTATGATTTGTGGTGTTTTCATGGTAGACCGAGATTAGGATCAGTATACAGGAATGTGTGTAGAAGTCGGGGTTAGTATAAGGCGGCCATAAGGCGATGTAAACAGGAAGAAGCGCCTATTCGAGCATCAAAAGCCTGTGAAGCTCGCATAAATAACGATAATAACAAATTTTGGAAATTTGTTAAGACTCAAACGGGTGTCAAAAATGTCCTCCCTCCGACAATCGATGGGGTGTCGGGGAGGATGAAATTGCAAAGCTGTGGAAAAACCACTACTCTAACATTCTTAACAGTGTGAGTAGGGATAATCTTAAGATAGATTGCAGCGAAACGATTGTGGGAGGGACAAGGGAAAATATTTTTATATCATTTTCTGAAGTAAAGAGGTTAATTAAAAAGTTAAAGACTGGTTCTGCGTCAGGGGTAGATGAATTATCGAATGAACACTTAAAATATGCAAATGACGTAGTATGTCTGCATATATTATTGCTCCTATCAGCCATGCTTGCTTATAGCTATATCCCTGCAGAGTTCATGAGGGTATATATCTTGCCCCTGGTCAAAAATAAGTACGGAGACATTCTGCCCAGCAATAATTACAGGCCTATTGCTGTCGCTTCCTGCTTCTCGAAACTACTAGGAAAACTCTTGTTACTCCGATTAAATGATTTCCTATGGACATCTAATGAGTTTGGCTTTAAAAGGTCCCACTCAACTGACCTGTGTATCTATGTACTTAAAAAAACAGTATCTAAATACATTGACAGTAATTCAACCATTTATAGCTGTTTCCTTGATATAAGTAAGGCATATGATAGGGTGAACCACAATATTTTATTTGCAAAACTAGAAGACAGGAAGGTTCCCATGTACATATTAAATTTATTGAAATTTTGGTATTTCCACCAATCTTTCACTGTTAGGTGGGGCAATGTACTATCCGAGTGTTTTGGCTCCTCTTGCGGGGTGAGAAAAGGCTCCTTGCTCTCCCGTATGCTGTTTAATGTGTATATTGACGGATTAATTGCTTCACTTAATGAGGCAACAGTGGGATGTTGTATAGATAACACAAGGGTAAATAATTTAGTTTATGCCGATGATATGGTGTTAATAAGTCCCTTTGTTAAAGGTCTGGATCGGCTACTAAACGTCTGCGAAGTGTATTCGCAGAAACATGTATTCTTTTTAATGTTACAAAAACTAAGGTTATGCAATTTCATCCTAAAAGCTGTAATCAGCCAGATGATATAAGGTTTAAAATGAATAGTGAAGTAATTGAGGAAGTACAAGAGTTTAAGTATTTGGGTCAAACTATTACCAGCTCCTTGAGTGATGACTCGGATATAAGAAAACAATCTCGAAGTCTGTGTGCTAAAGCGAATATGACCACTTTCGTTTCTGTACAAGTGAAGCTAAAGACACACTCTTTCGTACTTTCTGCAGTAATATATACGGTCAGCAACTCTGGGTGAATTATAAAAAAGGTTCTGGCAGAACCCTAAATTTGCTATACAACAGGTCTTTTAGACTCTTACATAAATTACCCCCGAGATGCTCAGCTTCGCAAATGTTTGCTACCCGCAATGTCCCGAGCTTCCCGGGGGTAACAAGACGTGCTCAACACAGTCTAATGCAAAGAATTAAAAAATCAACCAACCCGATCATCCAAGCTATCCATGAGTCCTGCCATTTATCCTCAAAGCTACGGACTTCTTGGTACGAAAACGTCTGTCTGTAGCTCCACTTAACTTCGACAGTACAGTATTATTTCTAATCAATTGTATATATTTCTATCCTTAGTATATGAACTGCCATTGTATTAATAATATTTGTCATATGGACTGTAGTCTGCCAATAAACCTTTTCATTTTCATTTCATTTTCATATATATATATATATGTTCATATATATATGTGTATATATATATATATATATATATATATATATATATATATATATATATATATATTTTTATTTTATTTATATATATATATATTTATATTTATATTTATATATATATATATTTATTTATATATATATATTTTATATTATATATATATACTATTTATATTTATATATATATATATTTATATATTATATAATATATATATGTATATATATTATATTTATATTTATTATATATATATATATATATATATTATATATATATATTATATATATATATATTTATATATATTATATTTATATATATATATATATATATATGTTAACCCCCCGTCTATGGCCCTGGGGTGGTTCGGAAGACGGGGGTTCTGGTTAGGAGGCAGCAACGGATATTTCTCTAAACATTCTAATTCTTTTCTCCGCTTTATGGGGTCGGTAGTTGTTAATTCTTCTCTCTCTATAATACTCTGATACTTTCTCTGATACTAAAATTATCGACTTTTCTTTTATACTTATCGACTTTACTGATTAAGTTCTTCTGAAGAGAGCACGGCTCGAAGGGGAAAATAAAAAGTTTCTCTTACTGTAATTTACTTCTAAAAAATGTACAGGTAGTGCTCTGAATTTACAGGGGTAGAGGTTCGACCTCTTTCGACCATGGCTCAGGCCGGAATCTAAAAAAATTAAGGAGGCAAGGGGCTTCTGCCCCCTCCCCGCAGCGAGGCTGCTAACAAGGGAGTCTCGTAACAGTGACCAAAGCAGAGAGCCGTAATGAAGTGCAATTCATTTTACAAATACATGTACTGTATAATATAAGCCTAAATGTTGGGGAACGGCAGTTGAAGGTTAAGTTTCCCCCCTTTTAAACACATGATCAGATGTTTGAAAGATTCCAAATAAAAATTAAAAAAATTAAAATAAAAACTAATTGTATTTTTTTGCCGAATCTTCATTTCTGAAGGCGATATTATTTCATAGTAGTACATAAGTACAATTTAAGTACACGACTGAGTATGTATTAATTTTGGTTCATTACAATTACGATTACAATTACCAACTAATTCATATTCACTTATTATTGTTTAATTACACTTCTATTAAAGTACATTCTTACATTATATATTAAATTATGATCGTTTAATTAAAGTAGTTTCATTAAAGTACATTACGTCGTTTACAATTCTTAGTGTTTTATATTTTATATGGTTTATATGGTTATAATATATGGTTATTAGTACAACACAAGTACATGGGACATGACACACATAAATATAACATAACGCATGATAATGTTATAAATTCGAATCAGAGCGAAAGGAGATATTTATCTTAGAAGCGTTCG